>SJYQ01001025.1:700932-934655 GCA_006410935.1 Redunca redunca
TTGGAAGGAAAGTTATGACCACCCTAGATAGCATATTGAAAAGCAGAGACATTACTTTGCCGATTAAGGTCCGTCTAGTCAAGGCTATGGTTTTTCCTGTGGTCATGTATGGATGTGAGATTTGGACTGTGAAGAAAGCTGAGCGCCAAAGAATTGATGCTTTTGAACTGTGGTGTTGGAGAAGACTCTTGAGAGTCCCCTGGACTGCAAGGAGATCCAACCAGTCCATTCTGAAGGAGATCAGCCCTGGGATTTCTTTGGAAGGAATGATGCTAAAGCTGAAGCTCCAGTACTTTGGCCACCTCATGCGAAGAGTTGACTCATTGGAAAAGACTCTTGATGCTGGGAGGGATTGGGGGCAGGAGCAGAAGGGGACGACAGAGGATGAGATGGCTGGATGGCATCACTGACTCGATGGACGTGAGTCTGAGTGAACTCCGGGAGTTGGTGATGGACAGGGAGGCCTGGCGTGCTGCGATTCATGGGGTTGCAAAGAGTCGGACACGACTGAGCGACTAAACTGAACTCAAAGTTAGCTATTATTACTATTGGTTCTAAAACTATTCTGAAGTCTGAAATGGGGGTGAAACAATAAGCCATGGAGACAAGACATTTTATACCAGAAATACCACAAATGAAGTAAAAAGTTCAAGTTCTCCTTAAAACACGCTTAAGAGAACCAAGTTTAGGCTGAGGATCCACTGATGGTCAATGGGAGTCAGTGAAAACCAGACCTTCTCTGCACCCAAGCATGGTGTTTCTTTAAACATTGCTCCATAGCAACTTGAGACATCAAATAACTAAACCATTAACTAAAGATATACATTAAAAAAATACACATCCTATTACCCCAGGGACTATAGTCCACTAGGCCACTCTCCTCATGGGAATACTGGAGTGGGCTTCCCAGGTAGCGCTGGTGGTAAAGAACCTGCCTGACAATGCGGGAGATGGAAGAGACTTGAGTTTGACGCCTGGCATGGCAACCCACTCCAGTACTCTTGCATGGAGAATCCCATGGACAGAGGAGCCTGGCAGGCTGCAGTCCATCAGGTTGCAAAGAGCTGGATACGACTCAGGCAACTTAGGATGCACACATACGTTAAGAACACACTCAGGTGACTAGCTTGTGTGTTGTCATCCTGTTATTCCTGGGAGAGTAGAATGGATCGGCCAAGATAAGTCAGTGTCTTTCACTGAGTTGTTGTTGTGCAGTTGCTAAGTTGTGTTTGACTCTTTGCCACCCCATAGACTGCAGCATGTCAGACTTCCCTGGAGTTTGCTCAAACTCATATCCATTTAGTCAGTGATGCCATCCAACCATCTCATCCTCTGTTGTCCTCTTCTCCTCCTGCCCTCAATCTTTCCCAGCACTAGAGTCTTTTCCAATGAGTTGGCTCTTGACATCAGGTGGCCAAAATACTGGAACTTCAGCTTAAGCATCAGTCCTTCTAATGAATATTCATGGTTGATTCTCTTTAGGATTGACTGGTTTGATCTCTTTACCCTCTAAGGGACTCTCAAGAGTCTTCTCCAGCACCACAGTTTGAAAGCATCAGTTCTTCAGCACTCAGCCTTCTTTATGGTCCAGCACTCACATCTGTACATGACTGATGGAAAAACCATAGCTTTGACTACACAGACTTTTGTGGGCAAAATGATGTCTCTGCTTTTTAATATACTGTCTAGGTTTGTCATAGCTTTTTTTCCCAAGGAGCAAGCGTCTTCTAATTTCATGGCTGCAGTCACCATCTGCAGTGATTATGGAGCCCAAGAAAATAAAATCTGCCACTGTTTCCATTTTTTCCCCATCTATCCGTTTTTTCCCCATCTACTCATTCACTGAATAGTGGGTCCCAAATTACAAGTTAGAGCTTTGCTGAGAGAAATTATTTATTGGGGACCTTGTTTTCCAAGGACTATGCTTGCTGCCTTACGTGTATTTTCTCATTTAATCCTCAGCATAGTCCAGTGAGGTAAGGGCTATTACTGACTTTACTTACAAATGAAAGAACTGAGGCATAGAAAACTTTAAATAATTAACCCACAGTCACACAGCTTTCTGGGCACTGAGGCAGAAAAGGGAGGGGAGTTTAAGTCCTCAGCCCAAGTCCCACCGGAGTCTGGTCCCAACAAGCCTTTCCAGCTTCCCTTCTCCCCCGAGTCCTACCTCCTCACCCACCCGCCAACCACCCTGAGCCGCTCAGTTCTCACCCCAAGCTCCCCACTCCATGACTGTGTTCAGGCTCTGCCTTCTACCTGCAATGCCCTTCCCACCTCAACCCTAATCAAAATCTCCACAGCTCAGCTCAGCCTGCTCTGTGAAGCCATCTCTTATCTCTGTGTTTCACCTACAAACCCCTAGTGGCCCTTTACTCATTCACCCATTCATTCATTCTTTCGGCAAGCTTCCAAGGGGCACCTCTCAGTGCCAGGCACTGTACCAGGTATCAGACACAGTCCCTCCTCTCAAGGAGCTCCCAGCCCTGATCATACCATCTCCGGAGTATAACAATTTGCAGACCAAGTCTGTTGTTCAATATGAGACACTTAATTCCTGAGGACCGAGACAATATCTTGTCTATTTCCACTGTGTGGTTTCATAGTAGAGGCTTAACAAATATGTCCATTTGAACTGGACTGAAGAGGACTGACTGATACTTGCATGTATTATCTCAGTTGTGTGTATTCTCACTGCACCTGAGTGGGGTAAATTATTATGCCTACACCCATTTTACAGATAAGGAAACTGAGGCTCGAGGAGGTTAAAGTACTCGATCTGTGGTCACCACCTGGTATGTAGCAGAGCTGGGAGGGTCCAACTCTGCACCCTTATTCTTTGCCTCACTGCTCTGTCCCTTGGTGTCTGATGGGAACAGAAAAGGAAGGGAAAACCCCTGACAATAAAGAAAAGGTAATTGACACCCAAGGGTTAAGTCTTTCTCACTACCTGTTATAACGTTCCTTGGAAGACATATACATTTGTCCTCATTGAACATCTTAGAAGAATTTTAGCATGTGACCTTTGCACAGGTGACCAAATGACTGATAAAAATTTACAGATCTATAGATGTCTCAAAGGACAAACCCCATGAAGTGGGTCACAGGAAGAGTAGCAAGGAACTCAGGAATCATGGAAAGGAAGACCAGCCCAAGCCCTCTTCAGGAAACTGGAGGAGAGAAGCAGAAAGAGGACCATGGAGCTCCACAGCCTGTCTTTGACCTTTTGGGACAGAAGTCAACGTAGTTCAAGAAGAAGCACAGAGCAATGACTTCATCTTTAAGAGATAACCTAGGTGAATAGAGATTAGGGTGACTAGTCTTCTTCTGGGTGATGGTGTATGTCAGTGATGTGGAATGAGCCCTTTGTTTCAGAAAGATTAATACCTAATGGTCCCATTCCTCTGATTTCCTGGGCCAGAAAGAATGTGTTCTGATGCCAAGCAGCACATGCTGGGCCATAAACCACCTGCTGTGGGACAATGTCCTGTTGGCACCCTCATGCCAACCAGAGCCTGGGATACGGCATGCTGTGCTGTGGGGGTAAAGAGGGGATGGGATGAGGACTAGGATGAGGACTTTGATCGAAAGTTCCAAGAAAGGAAGAAAACAGACTCCAGGGGAAGGTTGGTCTTCCAGACTACCAGGCAACAGTTAACGCTTAGGACCTCCTCCCTTGATGGAGCAGAGAGGCGCAGCCCTGGCTGTTGTCATGGGACCTGAATTAGGATGTTGACCCTTACCCACTGGACCAAAGTGCCAACTCCAATGCCCAGAGTTAGGGGCCAAGGCAAGTAAAACATGAGGGTCTGAAAGATGCTTGGGGAGCAGTGACGTCTGCGGCGAACCGCAGAGCACCTGCTCCTCCACAGCCCGGTCCATCGTTACGCAACCCTGTTGCTTGTTGCTATGTGGGACTGCTGGACCAGTGGGGCCAGAACTTCCAACTTTTCATGAGAAGCCAGAGTTCTGGGTTTTTAATGAGAAATTTGATTTTTAAATTTTGGCAGTAAATTTTTTAAAAATGTAAGCTCTACAAAACAAACAAAGCACATCTGCAGACCAGATTTGGCTGGTGGGCTGACCGCTTAGGACCTCTGGGCTGTGGAGCAAATGGGAACGCCTCTAGGGGGTGCCCGTGTCAGGCAAGACAGGAATTCCTCAGGCCACGGCAGCAGGGTCCAGGGATGCAGGAGAGTCATGGAGAATCTCTGAAGTAGAGGCAAGGAGCAGGATGGGGACTAACAAAGTTCAGAGGCTCAGTGTCCGGGTCAGGAGGTGCTTTTCTCTCACTGTTTGTGGGCAAACAGGGTCAGTAAAGGATACCAAAGAGAAATATGTCGACCTGAATGCAGGATGAGATTCCAGGGAGCCCACTGGAGGGTCTCTAGAAGGTGTCGTGTTAGATGCAACTTGAGCAGACCGTTCTAAAGTCCCACGAGGCATCCCATGATGGAGGAGCTGAAGACATACAGATATCTGATCAATCATGAATGCTGCTGACACCATCACTGAGTCCACATACATTCATGGATTATTTTGTCAAAAGAACTGAGAGAATCATTCCTGGCCCTCAGGAAGCTTAAAGTCCAACCCTCCGTTCTACAGACAAGGAGGTCCCATGAGGCGAATTGAAATGTCAAGGTCTGCCATGCAATGGATAACTGAAGGGCTGTGGCACTGGTTTTGTTTGAAAACAATTTATTTCATTATCATGCCCAACAAGAAAATATTTGAGTAGTAAATGCATTTGAAACAAAGGTCAGTTTCAGCTGTAACAAAATGTACACATCCAAAAGAGGCCAAGAAAAACAAAAGCAAGGGTGCAAGAAAACTAAAAATGCTACACTAAAAAATTTTAAGGGTGGTTAATTATTGGATAAACGCATCCTTTATTTTGTCAAAAAGCATTCACGACAGTGTGCTCTTAGGTCAGGACGGGGAATATTGTTTATATTGAGGCCACTGATGCTAGAACAATCAATCAGAGAGCTGCATAAATAAAAAGCCTTAGAGTACATTTGTGTCATTTCATTTTGCTTTAGGGATCACCTACTGTTTAAATGAACAGAAAACAGATTTCTATTTAATAAGTTAAAAAAAATACACAGTTACCAGAGTATAACAATAGAATCAGATTAAGAAGAAGCAAAGAGTGATGCTTGGACAAGTGAGGCACAATCTTTCTGTTGGCCAAAACTGAGTGGCAAAGGCTAGAGCCATCCCCAGCTCTCATGAGGCTGTGTTCCCGAATTCCAGGTATTAGGATGACTGATGGGAACTTGTATTTTCCCATGAAAATAATATAAATGGCAAAGAGGGTGTGAGGTTAATAGGCTTGACCCCAAGACCAAGTTAACTGCAAAGGGAGCTCCTTCCACATCCCCACACACCGGGGGTCAGCTCGCTCATCCGTGCCCTCCACTGCCCACAGGCGGCTCCAGCCTTCCCTCCTCTCTGAAGCCACAGAGACATACCCACACCTGCTTCTTTCATCACGTTGTTTCTTCCCCCTGCCTCCCCGGGGCACTGATCAGTTCACTTCTCACTCCTTCCCCTGGTGATTTCTTCCACTCTGAGGGCTTCCCCGGTACCCCTACAGAGATGGCTACCGCAGGCACTCAGTGGGGAACACTCAGGCAGAGGGGTCACGATGCAGACGCGGGCACGGTGGCCATGATGGTCAGGTGCAAGGAGAAGAGAAAAAGCAGGGAGGAGATTCTCTGTGGCCCCTGAGAGAAGCCAGCCTTCTTTTCTCTCTAGTCTCTAGTCGAGTCCCCGGAGGCCAGCTCTTCTGCTTCTGTCTTTAGATGGCCAAGAAAATATATTATTCCTAAATAAACTCTTCTATCGAGCTATATCGAGTAGGATTCTGTATCTCTAAACTGAAAGGACCTTGCCTAGAAGGTCAGGCAATAAACTCTTCTTTGTCCTGGTTTCTCAAGCTATATC
This sequence comes from Redunca redunca, assembly GCA_006410935.1. Taxonomy (NCBI): domain Eukaryota; kingdom Metazoa; phylum Chordata; class Mammalia; order Artiodactyla; family Bovidae; genus Redunca; species Redunca redunca. The sequence goes on from SJYQ01001025.1 coordinate 706,885, forward strand.
TCTCAGTTTTGACCCGGGCTCCCAGATTCAAGGTCCTTTGCTGGCGCAGGGTGGGGTGGGGAGGTGGGCTGGTGGGGCTGGGATAGCGGCTCCCTGCATGGATGCCCAAGGGGGGTCCCTGCCCCTCCCCCACCTGGTTCTGCACCCTGTTGTGACTCTAAGTAGCCTTCCAGCCCAGTTTCTCCAAATTCTGACAAACGCAAGTCATAACAAAAATCAATCCAAAGGTGAATTAACTTTTCCCAACATTTCAAATTCACAGAGAACTCTGGCTTCAGTCCAAGGTATAAGTCAGCCTCTGAAGGAGGCCTAAGGGAGAGACATGATAGAATCCTTATGTTGCATTCTTTTTTCCTTCCCAAAGAGCAGATGTGCACTTTATCAGATGCCTCTTTTTCATCTCAAATCATCTCACTAAATTGAAAACTTTATGGGCGGAATAACTGCCAGGCCTCGCCCGGTTGCTCACCCCAGTCCTCCTCTCCAGTTGCTGACTGCACTCGGAGCCAGCCCTGACCTCAGGCGGGGGGATGTAGGGAGTTTGCGCTCCACACTTGAGGGTCACAGCGGCACACCACCTTTGGCTCCGACTTTGATCTAAAGAATTCTGCTTAACTTCTGACCCTCGTCCCCACCTTATTCTCTCAGGCCAAGGCTCTGACTTCTTGTCCTCCTTAGTACCCACTTCGCAGAAGAACCAGGGTCCTTGCCTTTTCTTCCCGGTTCCCAGCATGGCACTGGAACCCTCTGTGAGTTCTATTACAGGCCTCTCTGATGCTGTCTGCCTGGCTCTCTGGCCTCACACGAACAATCCTGCTTTCCAGCAGGTCTTGGGTCCGAGGCTGGACACCCAATACCGACTTCTGCCTGATGACGGCTGTCACCCTGGGCCTTCTTTCCACGTGTGAGTTCTGCCCGCTGGACCTTACCTCCTCTGGGAAGTCGGTAGGGCCCCCAAACCCATGGGGTCTTTTGCTTCCAGGTCCTCCCCCACCTCAGCCTGCCCCATTCCTGCAGTACTGCCAAAGCAGGTCCATAATCACGCCCATCATTAAAATTCCATCTCCTTAATGGCGGAAGAAAAAGTGGATACAGCTGTACCCTTGGTGCTGAGCACAGAAGAGGTTCCCAATTAGCATCTGGTCCTTAAAGGAAGAAGAGAGGGAGTGGAGGGAGAGAGAGGGAAAGGGACTTTCACCAAGAAGACAGCGTTCAGCAGAGCTGTGGGCAGACACAAGGGGAGTGTAAGACATGCCTAAATCACAGTGCAGCTATAAAGATCAAGTTCTAGACTGTGGGAGCCAAGGCCAATTCTCTCTGGAAGGGGAGGGGTGAAATAGAGCCATCAGCGAGGGGTGGGCTCAGATCCACAAAGAAAAGAGCTGAGAGGAGCTCTGGAGGAGTGGGAAGAAAGGCTGGCACTTTGTCTCCGGCTTGGAAAAGACCCAAGGACCACACCTAGGGCTCTGTACAAAGGTATCAGTAAAGACAAGCTATTGACCATGTGGCCAAAGGATATCCTCTACAGCTACTCTTGCAAGGTGATCTGGCCTTGCCCAGCCCAAGAGCACCACCCCTGAGCATGCGCCTTTCTTCATAGCTGGATCCCATGCCAGGCACCCACATTCAAACGAACAGTCCTAACCCCAAGTGGCCTGGGGGAGCAGAGGAGCAAGGAGGCCACCATGCAATCCTGAGGCTCCATCTTCAACTCACAAGGGTTTGTCTGCTGCTGTCCCTGTGCCCAGGCTGATGCTGGAACTAAAGAGAGAGCGCCAAAACCAAACAAAGAGAAGTCACAGCTGTTGACAGTTTGGTGGGCAAAGCAAGGCACACACTGAACATGAACACAGCTACCTGAGATGGCGGGGGCAGGATGAAGAGCAGCTCCATAAGTGCCTAGAACTTGCCCTTGTCTTGTATCCTCACCTCTCAAAGGTAGTGGTGGGGAAACCAAGCCTTCACAGCTCAAGGCAACAGGGTTAGTGGTGAAGCCAGCAGCTACTTCTAGAAGCAATGCAGTGTAGAGGCTAAAAGCCACCTTTGACATTAGACAAAGTTAAGTCCTAATCTTGGCTCTACCAATAGTTAGTTGTGTGATCAAAGAAAGGTTACACACTTCTCTGAATATTAGCTTACATATCTGTAGGTATCAACAGAACCTGCCACATAGAGCTGTTGTATGAAGATCAAATGAGATCATTTAAGACACTATTTGGAGAAGGAAATAGCAGCTTACTCCAGTATTCTTGCCTGGAAAATCCTGTGGACAGAGGAGCCTGGGAGGTTACAGTCCATGGGGTCACAAAAAGTTGGACGTGACTAAGCGAGTAAACAGCAAGACACAATTAGCACACCACAAACAGTAGTTATTCTTCTGGCTGTCGTCATCAAAGAAGAACCAACATCTAGTCCGTTCTCAGATCTTTGTTTGCCCAACTTCATGACCTAGAGTTTGACTCAGGCGGACTCGGGAAGGCTTTATGTTGGGGATTGATAGAGACTCCCCATGACTGGTGGGATCTAAATCTAAGGATCTGCTCAGATGACTCTGGTGCAGGCCCAGCTCCAGGAACCCCAGCGGCACGCAGGCAGGGACTGCAAAGGAAGCGGCTTCCAAGCACGTGGGGAGTGTGGAGTCTGGGACACAGAGGGGGCTGGGAGATGAGAAGGCAGGAGCCAGCATACAGTCCTATGGGTATTATTCCTTGAGCACGCACCATTCCCCAGACTCCAGGCTGAATGCTTTACCTCCCACCCTTTCCCATCCCCCCAACATTTCCACTTTCCAAATAAGGAAGGAATCCCCTAACTCCTCCAGTTAATCAGCACAGAGCCAGGGAGGCCCACCTGACCCCAGCATCCATGCCTTTCTATCCTGCAGCTCTAGAATCCAGTATGTCCCCGTGAGAACATCTCTGACAGAGTGGAAACAGATAGGAAAGGGGGACAGTGGACCTGAGTTTCCTAGCTTGGAATTCACAGAGTAAACTTCTTAAAACTGCAAGCAAAACTGTGCATGTAATCTTTTTCTCAAAGAAGTGCTGAAAATACTCATCAGACTCTCAGAGGGATTATTTGTGAAGCACAAAATATCAAGTCCAATATAAGGAGAGAAAAAGAAGTCCCCAAGACCTTATTCCCAAGCTCTGGAGGAGACAGTGGAAAGGATGAGTAAGATTGCTCCCGACAGCTTCTTGTTCCTCTAAGCCAGTGGCTCCGGCAAGAGCGATCACCAGATCTCACCCAGATGATGTTTTCTGATGTGACAGAAGACAGCTTTGAACTCAACTGTCTCCATCTCAGCAAGCCGAACCTGCCATTCATCCATAAGCTCGGGACACTGTCCCTTCTACAGGATGTCACAGGGAGCCACGACTGCCCTGTTTCTTTCCTGGACGCTGGTTAGTTAGTAGCATGCCCACCACCAATAACGATTAATGAAAAGCTGAAGCCATGGGAAATGTCTCCTTGGGGGGACAGTCAAGAAAAACCACAGCCTGTTGATGGGACTGCTCAAAGCAGCCTCCACTCACAAGTTCTCTCAAGGGCCTCTCGGCGAAAAATGTGTCCAGGAACAGAGACATGTTGGGTCCCTTGGAAGGCAGGGCCCAGGACCCCGTGTGGTATGTGTGGGTCTCTCATGGGTACGCTTTAGCCTTTTGTGCCTAAGTTTAGCCCCTCAGTGCTCAGTGGCCTTGGCTTCCTCTCTTTTCTCCAGCTTGAAGCACCAGAGCTCAAATACAGAGTTCAAACTGGCTCGAAAGAAGTCAGGCTGTGGTTTCATGAGACCCCCCATTCAGAGGAGACTCTGAGACCAGGTGATGGTAGCACATACCCCTACGAGTCACAGGCAAAGCAGGAGAAGGAACTCAAGGAGTTGAAGGCTCTGCGGGGTCCATCTGTGAGTGATAAGGCCTAAGGAGAGGAGGCAAGTTACCCTAACTTAAGTCTTTGACTCTCTCCAGCTGATTTATTATTTTGAACTCAAATGCCCAAACTGTTGGGCTTATGTGGACATCCTACACAGATGGCAGGAATTAAGAGTAAGGTTGGTTCCTTCAAAAGAGATGGACATGGCCCAGAGGCTCAAAAATAGACAAGGCGGGAAACATCAGCTTCCATCAGAGCCAGTAAGTAATTAAATCCATTTCCCCTTCCAGAGTCCTCATTACAAAGAGCAAGAAATCAGATCCATTACCCGGATGGAGAGAACTGCAAGATGAGATTTCCTCTCCAAGTTTCTAAACATTTGCAAAGATGAGAATGTTCAACTTCACTTCCTGGACGCTTTAGGACAGAAACAAACAACCAAAGGCCCAAAACGTCAAGAGCACAGGCCTTCTCTCCACATCTTGTGTGGTTAGGGGGAGAGGTATCCCAGAATTCAGAAATGGGGTGTCAGGCTCTGCACCCCCACATCAGAGAGAATGCAAAAGGATGGGAGAATGTGTGTGTGCCTGCGTGTGTGACTGTGTGTGCGTCCCGCTAAGTACTTCCTTCACTACACAGCTAATCCGATTAGCAGCTTTAGGAAACTCTGCAACGTTAATTCCAGGGCCCCATTCATAGAACAGCTTGGCCCATGCCTGCCCAGAACTCCCATTCTTCTCACTGCACATAAATGCTCACAGAAGGACGTTCTCTCCCTGGAGAGTGCACTCTCGCCTCCTTACCCCCACACACATCCGAGAGGCTGCTGCCACTTCTCCTGGCGGGGGAAGTGGGACTGTCTGAAAATGGGCAGAGGGGAACAACACTACTCTCTCTGTCTCAGGCACAAAATCAGATTGATATTAACAGCACTGTCAACCCAGGTGGCCTCTGAAGCCAGCATCTGTGCTGAGTAAAGGGTGTCACGAATCTCCCCTAGGGCCCTGAGTAAGCCGTTGGTTGTCTGTGGACCTTCACTTCTTTTTCTGTAGTGTGGGGACTTGGAGCAGAGGGTGTAGCTGGGACAGAAGACCGGAAGGAAGGACAGTGGGGGTCTGAACAGACACGATGCCGTAGTGTTTCGCTGGAGGATGAAGAGGGGGAAGGGAATGAGTGTGTGGGCTGTGGATAAAGCATCGAGCACCTGTGGCACCAGATAGGGAATGTTTCTGATAAGGGATGGGGCACCGTGGAAGGGTTTTAAAAAGCAGTGCATCAGTTTTCTCAGGCTGCCATGACAAGTTACCACAGAGTCGGCGGCTTACAAACAGCTATCTATTCTTTCCCAGTTCCAAAGGACAGCAGTCTGAAATCAAGGGGTTGGCAGGGCTATGCTCCCTCTGCTCTAGGCTCTAGGGGAGAATCCTTCCTCACCTCATCCTAGCTCGTGGTGATATTAAGTGAAAGTTGCTCAGTCGTGTCTGACTCTTTGCGACCCCATGGACTATGCAGTCCATGGAATTCTCCAGGCCAGAATACTGGAGTGGGTAGCCTTTCCCTTCTCCAGGGATCTTCCCAACCCAGGAATCAAACCCAGGTTTCCCACATTGCAGGCGGATTCTTTACCAGCTGAGCCACCAGGGAAGCCCAAGAATTCTGGAGTGGGTAGCCTATCCCTGCTCCAGCGGATTTTCCCAACCCAGGAATCGAACCGGGGTCTCCTGCCTTGCAGGCGGATTCTTTACCAGTTGAGCTATCTCTCTGCAATCCTTGGTGTCCACTGGCTTGTAGCTACATCGCTCTTCATGTGGTCTCCTCTCTGTGTCCTGTGTCCTCTCCTCTTCTTATAAAGATTCTAGTCACTGGACTCAGGGCCCCCCACATCAAGGATGATCTCAAGATGCTTAACTAATTAGATCTGCAAAGACTCTTTTCAAATAAGGTTGTGTTCTGGGGTTTGGATAGACATAAATCTAGGGGAACACTATTCAATCTAGCACATTGGTTGCAAGGTCAGGTCCAGGAAGATCACCTGGAAGCAGGGTGGGGAAGCAGAAACTGGAGGCAGGGAGACTGATCTGATCAGAAATAATTACCAATAGCCTAGGATCCTCAGTGACCAGCAAGGGGGGCTCCCTTCTGGAAACCCAGAGCCCTCAGCGGCTGTTTTCGTGGCCAGCCCAGCACACTGAGTGGGCTCTCAAACCCACCTAGGTACAAGGTCTTGGCTCACGTCTTGGTCCAGAAAGACTCCAGCTCCTTTCCCAGGGCTAGCAAAAGCATGGCTATATGCACCCCTGTTGGTTTTCATTCCTTCCTTCTGGCAACAGGGCAGACAGGATGGTACCATGGAGGACACAGCCTGGGAGAGTGGAAGCCTTGGGTTCTAGTCCTGACACTGCAACTGGTTGAATTTGGGACACAGGGCACATCTAGAAAACCAGGCAGACCAGATCATTTCTAGAACAAGGACACTGTTTCATTCAGCAACCAGGAAAGCAGCTCCAAATTCAAAGGAGAGAGCAGGGAAAGGAGGTATCTGGGGCCACAATGCATCCCATCCCCCTCCAGGGATTTAGCCCTGTTCCCATCCCACCCTCCCAAAAACTCAGGGGTGATTACCCAAACTTGGAAATGAGATAACCGATATCTAAGAATACATCCTTTCACACATTTGCAAGTACAAAGAGCGGATAAATGTGTGGTTCCTTTAAATTTTTTTTTTTTTAACCAAAGCAAACGTTTAAAGATCTATGCACAGTGTTGTTCACAGTATCAATGTCTCTAATAGAAAACAACAACAAAAAAATATTACAGACAAGAAGAAAAACAACCACCATGTTCATCTGTATAGATTAATTCGATAAATGGTGGCAGAGTTGTACATGAAATGTGATCAACCTAAAAATACCACATTAAAAGATGTCCATGGTATGGTGTTAAAGATGCAGGTTACACAAGAGGGTGTTAAGAGAAATTCCTTTTATGTTTAAAACATATCTGCACATGACCTGAGTGAAGTAAGGCTGGAAGGGATCCAGCAAACAGATCATGATGGGGACCCCTGGGGCTGGGATAAAAGGGGATTTTCACTTTATACTTTTTACAGTTTTGAGCTATTGGACTTTTTTTTTTTTTAACAACCAGTGGTATTAGTTTAATCAGCAAAAACAATTTAAGATATTCCCATTATGAAAATAAAATAACTGTTTTAGATAGATGCAAAGTCCTATAGGCCCTCAGAGAAAACTAATCAAGATAAAAATAACCTTGCATAAAAACACACCAGAAAAAACTATATATCTCTAGCTTGGGAAGGAGGAAATATCAGGAAGGTTTATGTTTCAAAGGCCTCATGCCCGAGCCCCCAGACTTCCCTCCCTCACATAACAAATGTCCATCACCCTCTACTTTAACCTTGAACCCACCTAGGTCAGTGTTCTTTCTACAAATACTACTACTAACAATGAAGAACAGGAAGGGCTGATATTTATTGAGCATTTCTTATGTGCCAGGCACTGTGCTCAGCACTTTGCATGTATTCTTTCCTTTGGTCCTCACAACATCACTCCAAGGTAAGGATTATTACTCTACCCATTTAACAGATGAAGAGACTGAGGCCCAGCTCAAGGATTCAAGCCCAGACAGTCTGAGGTCAAAGCTGGTGATGGTGACCAGTGCTTTGACTACATTCCTGAGAGCAATGCCCTGTGGGAGCTTTTCACCCCTAAGGCCCCTGGGAGATCATTCAGGGCCTGCCAGTCTCCAACCACCTCTTCCTTCTCCTCTCTCCAACCTTCTAGATACAAAAGTGCTGGGCCACCTCTGGGGGATCCAAAGTCGAACCTGTGTGGACTCTGTTCCCTCTCAGCTCACAGGGGAGAAGGAACGAGAAGACACTCAGGTTTTTAGAGCATGAGGCTCACCATGGTAGGCTTAGGACAGCACCATGAAGGAGTCAGCGGCAGGACTGCTAGGCTTCCCTTCCCTGCACATCCTTGAGGCAACCTCCCAGACAGGCAGCTCTCGGGCAGCTGGCCATTCAGCTGGCGTGGTGGCTGGCCCCAGCCCAGCCTCTCTTTGAGGTCTTCTACGTACATTTGCAAGCCTGGGTCCCCAAGCTGTGCCACGGCAGGTGCCCCAAGGACAGCAGGAGGACTGCTGATAGGAGCCAGCCTGAGCGTTCGTGATGCTGCTGCTGTGCAGGTCTAGAGGGATGAGTGGGGTCCCCAAGCTGGAAACACCAAGACCCAGAGTCTCCCTGGGTCCTGCATGGTCACTCCGCCTGCTTTCCAAATCAACCTGTACCCACACAGCTGTAAATTGGTGCAACCACTTGGGAAACCTGACTGCATCCACTAATAACTTACAAATACCCTGTGACCCAGCAATTCCACCCCTGGGTACATAAACCGAAATGAGTGCTTATGTCCAATGAAAGGTAGACACAAGACTGTGAGTGGTAGTTTCAGTTATCATATCCCTAAACTGTCAAATGTCCAAATGGCTCTCAATGGAATAATGAATAAACTAGGATATTTTCATGCAGGAGAACACAGCACAAGAACCAAAGAGGACAAACCAGAGCTTCACACACAACATGGGGGAAATTCCACAGTCACAAAACTGAGGAGGAGGAGACACCAACAACACACACAGCATGGGTCCATTCATGTCGGCAAAATGCATCCGTGTGGAGAGAGGTCAGACGAATGGCTGCTGTGGGGTGGGTGCTGGTGGGAGGGGGCATGAGAGGGAGTCTCAGGCTTCTGGAAGTATTCCATCCCTTGGTCTGGGTGGTGGCCACGTGGACTGGACACAGAAAAGTACATCATACTGCATGTCTGAGCTATGGGAAGTTCACTAATTTTTTGTTTGTGTTGCATGGTTCATGGGTTGTCAGTTCCCTGACCAGGGATTGAACCCAGGCCCTAGCAAGGTTCACTAGTTTGAAGTACTAAAATAATATAACAAAAGTGAAGTGAGTGAAAGTCGCTCAGTTGTTCTTTGCAACCCCATGGACTATACAGTCTGTGGAATTCTCCAGGCCAGAATACTGAAGTGGGTAGCCGTTCCCTTCTCCAGGGGATCTTCCCAACCCAGGGATCAAATCCAGGTCTCCCACATTGCAGGTGGATTCTTTACCAGCTGAGCCACAAGGGAAGCCCAAGAATACTAGAGTGGGTAGCCTATCCCTTCTCCAGCAGATCTTCCCTACCCAGGAATTGAACCAGGGTCTCCTGCATTGCAGGTGGATTCTTTACCAGCTGAGCTACCAGGGGAGCCCAATATAGCAAAAAAGAAAATTTAAAAAATTAATCACATAAAATTACAATCTGATCAACTTCTCTAGGACACCAGAGAGAATCTGGTGGGGGTGGAGGGTGGGGATGGGGGGGCATATATGATGAGCTGGAATGATAGAATTATGAAGAGATTCTTCCTTTGGTTGGAGCTCAATTATGGTGCAATTTACACACCATATAAATAACGGTGTGAGAAATAATTTGGATTCCGAAATCCCACTTAAAATTCAAATGGACTTTTCAAACTATACAGGAGAGGTCCTTCAAATCCAAAGAAGTGATAATCATAAAGATGGACACCAAAAGAAGCTCATTCCTCCCTTCTCCCGGCCACTGGTGATGAGGACCTCTGACCTCCTGACAGCCTTTGCCCTCTTGCCTTCCTCTCAGCCCTACGTCCTGTGTGGAGCTTAGCCTCGTTCCTGCAGCTGCTCATGTTCCCCACGAGCCATGGCAGTTGCCCCCCACTCTGCTGAGCGCAGTCCTACCACCCGCCCCCCCACAGAAAGAGGGAGCAGACCTTGGACGAGAAGGGAGCTTATCACCAATTCAGCGGAGGTTGCCATCCCGTTTCCCACCCCAAGAATGACCCCTCCCTCGGTACGGAATGTCCTTCTCTACTCTTCGACTCCTTCTCCAATCTGGGAATCCCGTCCACCTCCCCAGGACCCCCTCCTCTGGGAAGCCTCTCTGACTCCCCCACGCTAGCAATGGTAGCAGCCCTTCTCGGGGCCCCTACTCCCCCTGTGCTTCCTGGGACCTCTACCTCCAACGCTTCATTTGTTTTGCATCTATTTCCTCCACGAGTGGGTGAACCCTTTAGAGACACCCCAGTCTATACCTTCTCAGGATCTGGCACTAGACCTGGCACAAAAGGAACACTCAGTTAATAACTGAGTGAGCGAGCGAATGAGTGAATTGGGACCACACCCAGAAATATGAATACAGTGTATTCTCCTTCCCTCCCAAATGAATACAGATCCCAGGGCCTTTTGTGCCAGGAGATGCTGAAAGGGAGAATTGGTAAATTAGTTCTAGTGGAATCTTTGAGCTGTGCAAGGCATTCAGGGGTGGGGGGCTTTGGGGATGTTCTTGAATGCCACCAAGCAGAGGGGAAGGGGTGGCCCTGACAACCCCTCTTCCACCGTCACCACCAGCGAGCAGCATGGTAAGGCTGCCCAAGCATCCAGTCAGGAACCCAGCAACCTCAGGGCTGCAGATGGGATGTTGAGAGCAGTGGGAGAGGGGACTCCAACAAGCTCCCTGAGCCACAGATGAGCAGATTACATCTCCATTCAGAAACATTAGGCAGGACCCCTGCAGCCCACAGAGGAAAGCCCCAGCTCTCTGGGGCTATAGACACTGGGTACCATGAGAGTTGCCTCCACTCTGGGCACGTTCCCACCCACCCCCTCAACAGGCACCTTGATCATCTACCCCAGCTTCTCCAGGTGCATCCACCTTCAATAGCTCCCCAAAGAGCCACCCTCCAGTGACCCACAGCTCCCTCTGTTCCTTAAGTCAGCCCCTGTCTCTGCACACAGTCTCTCCTCTGGCTGAAATGTCTCTTCTCGATTCTTCGCCTAAGGAACTCCTATTTCATCCTTCAAGACACAAGACCATTCCCATGATGACTTTCTTGGCCCCACTGCTCTTGATTCGTTGTAACGAATTCCCCTTGCCCTGAGGAATGACAGTTTATCTATCTACACTTCAGTTTCATTCCACTGGACTGGGTGCCTTAGTGATTACATCTGTCATTGCCCGAGAACATGCCACGTTCCAGGCACCAGGTTAGCCCATTCCTTTCGGAGTAAATCCTCCCAACTCCTACTGACGGGTATGCTGGTTTCATCCTCATTTTAGAGATAGGAAGACTGAACTTTGAGATGTTAGTGAGCTTGTCCAGGTCTAAACTGTCTGCCTGGCATGAAAGCTCTCCTTGAAGGCGGAGGCCACATGCTATTCCTCTTTCTCTTACCAGCACTGCGTTAGACCCATGAGAGGGGCTAAAAAGGCAAGTATCCAGTATTATAATACAGGAGAGTATCGCTGGTTATGCAAGATGAATGCTCTGGAGATCTGTATCGCATCGTGCTTGTAGTTTCCAGTATTGTGTTGTAACATTTTGTTAAGACAATAGATCTCACATTAGGTGTTCTTACCACGATTTTTTAAAGCCTCAAAAGAAAGGAAGGAAGGGTGGGTAGAGGGGTCACAGGTAGGAGAGAAAGTGTAGCATCTGGCACACAGGAGGCTTGGTCACTGTCAGACACGCAGCCTATCAGCTCCCACAACGCAGCACCCTGGGCTTCTTTCCGAGACTGGAGATTCCACAGAGGGGAGGCGTCTGAGTACAGTGGGCAGGGAGGTGAGGAGACCTCAGGAAACCAGTCTCATTACTGCTTACCCCAAGGTGAAGGCATGGAAGGAGGACGGAAGAGGTGCTGTCGAAGCGTTACATGCTTCGTCAGTGTTTCCTGGCCCAGGGGGTATTTCCACCTGGTTTGTAGGCCAAGCAAGTACACAATACCCCTGCTCCCTCGCCATCTCCCCCCACAAGCATCTTCCCACTACTAATCAGCATCAGCATCACCACCACATGCCCTCAGTGGAACCTCTCCAGGAATCCTCTCCATCTGTGAAGCGCTAGACCCTGAGGCCTGGAGAAGGCAATGGCACCCCACTCCAGTACTCTTGCCTGGAAAATCCCATTGACAGAGGAGCCTGTAGGGCTGCAGTCCAGGGGGTTGCTAAGAGTTGGACACGACCGAGCAACTTCCCTTTCACTTTTCACTTTCATGCATTGGAGAAGGAAATGGCAACCCATTCCAGTGATCTTGCCTGGAGAATCCCAGGGACGGGGGAGCCTGGTGGGGTGCCGTCTCTGGGGTCGCACAGAGTCAGACACGACTGAGGCGACTTAGCAGTAGCAGCAGACCCTGAGCCAGCGTCCTGAGAACCTATGTTGACTTCAAGTCTCTGAACTCAGGCTTGAACCTTTGGATAAAGAGGCAAATGGAGGTTTTCTTAGAGGAACAGGAAAACTTCAGCTTCCCAGCCTGCAATGGAGAAGGTATAGTCCCTCTGGTTTTCCACTGACAGGTGGGCCCTGGACCAACAGGCCAAATACCACTGATTAGTGGTCCACACCTACCCGTGTCCGAGCCCCCGGCCCTTCCCTCCGGGGCAGGGGTGGAGGGGACACCGTACTTACCTGTGCTGTGCCCCATGTCCTCCGCTGACTGCTTGACCCAGTCATGGGCTTTGTCGATGTGAAATAACTTCAGGTCCTCTTCATCTAAGGCAATGTCTCCCCAAAAGACAGCTGGGAAGGAAAAATAGAAGTGTATCAATTTAAGCTGGAGATCAAAGAATGAATTTACTAGTGGCCCAGAGGGTGTTGGAAGCTAAGTAGCAAACTCTAGAAAAGATAGTCCATCCAATCAAATTTCTCCCTGAGCCTAAGAGATAGGACTGGGAGAGAGAGAACAACAGATCTGTGCACGAAAGCCACAGGGCTGGGGCCGACTGCACTGAAGATTAAAGGCCCAGGTCAGGAAAATGCAAAACCAGAGTGAAAGATTGTCTCACATCTGTGAGAATGGCTGTTGTCAAAAACGCTAGGAAAGGAAGGGTTGGAAAAGATGTGGAGAAAAAGAAACCTTTGTGGGGACTTCCCTGGTGGTCCAGTGGCTAAGACTCTGAGCTCCCACTGCAGGGGTCCTGGGTTTGATCCCTGGTCAAGGAACTAGATCCCACATGCTACAACTAAGACCCAGCACAGCCAAATAAATAAATATTAAAAAAAAAAAAAAAGAAGAAGAAACCTTTGTGCACTGTTGGTGGGAATGTAAATTGGTACAGCTCCTACGGAAAACAAGCTTTCCTGGTGGCTCAGTGGTAAAGAACCCGCCTTCCAATGCTGAGGACACAGGTTCAGTCCCTGGGTCAGGAAGATTCTCTGGAGAAAGAAATGCCAACACACTCTAGTATGCTTGCCTGGGAAATCCCACTGAAAAAGGAGCCTGGCAGGCTATAGTCTATGGGGCTGCAAAAGAATCAGACATGACTTAGTAACTAAACAATAAAAACTATGGAAAACAGTATGGTGGTTTCCCCCCAAAATGAAAAATAGAGCTACTATGCGACCTAGCGGTTCCACTTCTGAGTACTTATCTAAAGAAAATGAAAACACTGATTTGAAACAATATTTGTATCTCCATGTTCATTGCAGCACTATTTACAACAGCCAAGATACGGAAACAGTGTAAGCGTCAGCCATGAATAAAGAACAAAATCTTGCCAGCTGCAACAACGTGGAGGGCATTAGGCTAAGTGAAATAAGTCAGAGAAAGACAAACATCACAGGAGATCACATGATCTCATTTACATGCAGAATATATATATTCCACAGGAAAGCTTATATGTTTATATAAACAAACATGGTTGCCAGAGGCAGGGAGTGGGGTAGGTGTGGGAGAAATAGGTAAATTATTTTTATTGTTTTTATTTTGTTGTTGTTTAAATAAGTTGAATTAAAAGAAAAAAAAAGAATCCAGCAGTTCATAGTGGGAATGAAAAGGAATGGAGAGAGTCTGGAAAATCAGGAACTTGGGGAGCTGGAAGAGCCAACCTGTTCTCATCACTAAACAGTAAAAGAAAAACTGAGAAGGCCTTTGAGTAACAAAGACTGATTAAAACTCAGGCTCATGGTGTAGAGAATTGGGAACCCTCATTCAATGCCAGCAGGGATATAAAATGGTATACTCCCTATGGAAGGTTTCTGGCACTTTCCTACAAAGTTAAATTTACCACAAGACCTAGCAATTTCACTCCTAGAGATGTCCACAAAGGAAATGAAAACGTAGGTCCACATAAAGACATGCACTCAAATGCCAACAGCAGCTTATGAACGTGCTGTGTTGTGCTTGGTCGCTCAGCTGTGCCCAACTCTGCAACTGCACGGACTGCAGCCTGCCAGGCTCTAGGAGCCTTAGTAACAATTGCCCCAAACTTGAACACAACCTAAATGTCTATCAACTGTTGAATGGATAAACAAAATGTGGTCTATCTATATGATGGAAAACTATCTAGCAATTAAAAAGAACACACTTAAAAAAAAAAAAAAAAGTCTTGACACATGCTACAATACATGATTCCCAAAAACATCATGCTAACTGAAAGAAATCAGATGCAGAAGACCACATCTTATATGATTCCATTTATATGAAGCATCTAGAAAGGCAAGTTTATACAGCTAGAAAGAACAGTGATTGCTTACGGCTGGGGGTGTGAATGAGATCAGACTGTAAGTTGCCATGAAGGAATTTTTCCAGGTAGTAGAAATGTTCTAAAATTGGACTGTGGTGATGGTTTGCACAACTACCGATTTGCTTAACTCTGAAATTTACACTTCTTCTCACCTTGCTGAAAGGTGTAACAAAGGTGGCTCAGCCAAAGATGGTTTCCAGCTGAGGGTCCTGAGCCCCTCCCACCTTTCTGAAGACTTAGCCCAAGTCCACAATACAGTGCCATCTTTTCCTCAAAGGAAAAACATCCTTGTCAATGATGCATTCACTGTGTAGTCAGGAGCACTCCTCAAATCCTGAGAGCAGACAGAGAGGCAAGAGGGCAGAAGGCAGAGGGAGGATATTAACAGGAACTGGGAAGACTTCAGCAAGCCAAGGAAGCAGCACAATGATGTTCAAGCTTTTGTGCCCACCCTTCCCCCAAATAATTTTTCAAATATTTTATTTATTTATTATTTTTCGACTGTGCTAAGTCTTAGTTGGGGCATGTGGGATCGAATTCCCTGACCAGGTATCAAATCCAGGCCCCTTGCCTTGGGAGCATGTAGTCTTAGCCGCTGGACCAGAGGCAAGTCCCCAGAATAATTTTTTAAAGCCACATATCCTTATGTATGTTGTGAGCCTAACATTTAAGATTTTCCCCCATGAGTTTAAATACATTTTTAATTTTGCTCACAAGAAGTAAAAAAAAATAGTGAACATTTTATACGACGAAGATTGACTATAATTATAATAATGTTTCTGAATGTGATTTGGTGAAATAGATTTAACCATCTTATTGAATAGCACAAGCTACATTAGAAAGAAAACAAGGAAATATTCATCTTGGGCTTTATCCACATATCTTGAAATAATGAAAGTCTAGAAACCATTTCAGTTATACTTAAAAGAATCACTGTAGTTAACTTAACTCTATTTCAGTTGTTTTGAATTCAAAACATTCCACTAAGCACCATGCATCCCCCTAAACAGAAATTCATACAGATAGGAAAAGACAGGAGAATGCCAGGTCAAAAGTGCCTGTTGTTTTCAGTTGTGTTCACCTCTTTGCAACCCCTGGATGGTAGCCTGTCAGGCTCCTCTGTCCATGGGACTCTCCAGGCAAGAATACTGGAGTGGGCTGCCATTTCCTTTTCCAAGATACCTTGACTCATCATCAGAGAAGGCTGCTCTGTGAGCAGTCATTTCTCATTTTCCCTTTAGTGCTCAGAGGCTTTTGTACTCCAGGATGAGTGACAAGTGATGCTTTCTTCAGTAAAGCTGGGGAGGGACCACCATGACCAGGGCATCCTCCAGCAGTTTTAATACAGAATCTTGTGTGGAAGCTTTAGAATCTGGATATTCATTCCCTTAAATTCTCTGCACAGTGCACCCCTCGCTAAGTCTCTGGTACCCCTGCTCACACCAGTTTGCAAACCAGAGAGTAACAGAGGTCAGGGGAAGGGAGCTTCCTAAGTCAGGGCTGCTGGGAAACGCCTCCTGGGCTTCCGCAGCCCGCCTTGGTCTCCATCTGGTTTCCAGCCCTTCAATGCCCAGCACTCAGGAGTCCTTCTGCTTCAAAGGGAAGGAGTCCCAGGCTGCTTCCCACATAAGGAATTCTTCCTGAAAGCACTTCCAGCCTGCATGTGTTGTCTTGTTCACCTGGGGAGGTAGGTTGATTAAAAACATGTAATTTTAAGCCAGAGGAATCCTGGGTTCAAATCCTGTTATGGCCATTTGATAGCTGTGCGACTTTCAACAAATCATTTGACCTCGCTGAGCCTCAGTTTCCTTATCTTGAAATAGAATTACCTACCTCGCAGAGTTGGCAAGAACTAAATGAGGTAAGTGTGTTAATTTAAACACTCAGTACGACAGGTCCTGGCCCTGAGGGAGCATTCAGTGAAGAGTCATGTCACTAATTTTCAGTGGGTTCCCTGTCTTTCTCCTACTCCGCTCTGTCTTCACCCAGAAGCCCCTGCCCTGTGAAGCTCACTCAGCTCCCAACAGCCATATCTCTGCATGAAAGTATTCCTCCCAGTCCTGAAACATGCCAGCCTTTCTCTGTGTTCCTTTAGGAAAAACAGTTAACCAGACCACATCAACCAGACCACAAGAGCTAAATTTTGTCTGGGCATCTACCTAAAAAATATTTACTGAGCCCACAAATGCAAGGGTGGGGGTAGAGGAAGTGAAGCTGGGGGTGTGGGGAGGAATAGTATGCTCTATAATGCTTTACTATTAACATTGGATTGTCCATATGCAGTAATTCTTGACCTTTCTCATTCCCATTTTATAGATGAAGAAACTGAAATTCCGAGAAGAGAATGACTTGTTTGGGGTCACACAGCCAGTGAGTGGCAGAGCCAGAACAACCGAACCCGGGCTTTTTTCAGTTCCCACGTTTCCTTCCTCAGCTTCCCGTTCTACCAGATCCCAAGTGCCTTGAGGACAGACTCCAGTTGTACACATATTTCATATAGCAAATCTCATTTTATATACACTGAGAAAAGTCATCATACAGATGCTCTGGCTAAGAGCGAAAGTACTGAATGAGACAAGCTGTCCAAGCTGTGCCTGTGTAACCATGAACAAATAACCTCTCTGAACCTCAGTTTCCTCATCTTTCACATGAGAATAAATAATTATAATAGCTTCCCCACAAGGGTGTTGTGAGCATCAAGTGAGATACTGTGAGTAAAGTTGGCACCAGGCACCACTGGGTAAATATAAGATGCTCAGCTGAGCTGCACCCTCCAGACACAGAGATCCTCAGCAATGGCTCCCTTTAATGGTGATGGACAGTGAGATCAAGAGAGGCTGTAACAGGTATGACCTCTTCCACGCCCGCAAGGGGATCACTGACTCACCGCTAGCACCCAGCCCAGGGGAGCCCTTACCCACAGCCACACAGAAGGGGCTGGCCCAGCCTGCCCCTGGGAGCACACACTGGGAAGGCCACAGGGTCTGCCACTGGACTGTCTATCTCAGGACCCAGAGAGCCCCCTCCCACACCAGCCTAGCCTCCTCTCCTGTGGTCCTGGAGGGTTCCTGACAACACATCTGATCTCACACACTGCCCTTCTGTCTAATGGATGCTGTCTCGGAATCCTAAAGGTAGCTCCTTTGTCCCTCAAGGAGATCAAACCAGTCCATCCTAAAGGAAATCAGTCCTGAATATTCACTGGAAGGACTGATGCTGAAGCTGAAACTCCAATACTTTGGAGATGTGAAGAGCTGACTCCTTAGAAAAGACCTGATGCTGGGAAGGATTGAAGGCAGGAGGAGAAGGGGACAACAGAGGATGAGATGGTTGGATGGCATCACCGATTCAACAGTCTTGAGTCTGAGCAAGCTCCAGGAGTTGATAATGGACAGGGAAGCCTGGCGTGCTTCAGCCCATGGGGTCGCAAAGAGTTGGACACGACTGAGCGACTGAAACTTGTCCTTCAAAGACACAGTCTGAGAAGGCTGCTGCCTGTCACCTAGATGCCTCTCCTAGAATGATTTACCAGCACTGCACTGGGCTCTGGAAGCTCCCCAACAACAGGCTTCAGACCAGAGTAACTGGTCCCCTAGAACAGAGGTCCAGAATCAGGTTGTCATCTCCCCTACCCTGATCCCCTTCCATAGACACAAGCATGTTGTGGAGAAAGGCTGAGAGATTTGCTCAAGGTCCCTGAGCAAGGCATTTCGCAGAGCCAAGGCTGCAGTCCAGGACGCTTCTCATCATGCTGTCATCTGAACTAGTACAGCAGAATCAGTCCACATGCATCTGGGAGCCGAGAGTGAAAATCCCAGTGCCAAGGGGGCAAGACATGGGCTTCGGATATTCAAAATAAGCCCGAGGCCACAGTGGGGAGCCATCACCCCAGACTCCAACAGCAACATGCATGCCCTTCTGCACCTAGTTCCTTCAACGATCTCAACCAATGCCCCATAGGAGAACATAAGAATGTTCAGGAGTCAGCTTGGAGGCAGGTGTTGTCACTCTGGGATTCCCCAGAGGTCACAACTTCATGTCAACACAGTATCTACTGTGGCTTTATGGTTCCTCCTCCAGCAGAAAGGCACGATAAAGAGCAGACTGAGGAAAGAAGGCAGGATGGAAACATTTACTGAGCCAAGCGCACAGGACGGGCTCTGCTTGCAAGAGAAGGATGCCACCAGAGCCTCCTGCCAGGCTCCCATCCTCAGAGGCGGGCTCCCTCTGACTGCAGGGACTCTGAGGGCTGCCTCCATGGAGTTACAGGGGGAGTCCGTTTCTGAAACAGCCTCCCCTCTCAACTAGACAAAGACTTTGTCTCCTGTTTTTTTCCAAGATAACTCTTGCAGGTCCCTCCTGAATGGATTAGAGGGTCCTCTTGTTCCAGAAGAGTCCCAGGATGTTCTACCACACCTGAGCTTCTCTGAGTCCTAAGGCCAGGCCATTCTACTAGAACTTCTCCTCTACGGTCTCATCACGTTCAGTCGCTCAGTCATGTCCAACTCTTTGTGACCCCATGGAGTAGCTCTCCAGGCTCCTCTGTCCATGGGATTTCCCAGGCAAGAATACTGGAGTGGGTTGCCATTTCCTTCTCCAGGGGATCTTCCTGACCCAGGGATTGAACCCTCAATTTCTGCATTGGCAGGCAGATTCTTTACCATCTGAGCCACCAGGGGTCTCATCACAACAGAATTTAATTAACTTCTATCTTCGAAGTTTCATGAAGGTGAGGGCTGTCTGCCTGTCCTGTAGGTCCATCCTCAGCACAGAGAGCAGGAAACATCTGCTGAATGAAAGCCTTGAGGAACTTCAAAAGACTATCTTCTGGCCTGAGTCTCTACACCTGAAGATGAAATCTGAGACCCAGAAAGAGCTTGACCCTCCTTTAAGGGTTTTTTAAATGTGTGAAATAGAAAGAAGTGCACATTCTCCTATAGGGATGGTCACTATGTTTCTATCCAACAGACTAAGGCTTGTCAGAAAACGAGGACAGGCCGTAAGCTCTTAACCCCATAGGAGATAGTCACCAAGCCACTCTCAAGATGAGCAAAAAGTATTATGCATAAAACTCAGGTTGAATACCCACCATAAAACCAGGACCCAAGGGACCACTAGAAGGTCTGTTAATGAGGGCAAAGATTTTTGTCTTCTTTTTTTGCTACAAATATCCCTAGTGCCCAGAACAATGTCTGACATCGAGAATATGCTCACAAAATATTTATTGATAAATTAATGAAAGGAAAGTGTGTTCCAAATTCTATTTATGTAAGCTCAATGCCCAAAGCCAGGCTAAATTATTTCTCTGCCACCTGCCTGGGAAGTAACCAGGTCTCCTTCCTTTTGAAATGACAAGCATATCTGAAAACATTAAATTTTCAATAGGTAGCGAGTCTTGTTTCCTGCATCTATTCTGCCATTGTGGCCCCAGGGAGGGAAGAGGTGAAGGCTACTTCAGGGAAGGAGTTGGATATGACCTGGGGAGTCCCCATCAGCTGAAGGGTGAGTAGGAAGAAGCCTTCCACGTCAGAGGATATGAATGGGCTGTGTGGTGTGAGGGGGCCTGTGCACACAAGGCTCTTAGGAAGTTCCCCAAGGTATAGCCCAGTGTGGCTGCAAGTCTGGAAGAAGCTGCCCACCCACCACACACAGGGGCAATGGGACAGTGTGAATGGAGGGCAATGTCCAGAGACGTGGGCCAAGGGTGCTTCCAATCTGGTCCCAGAAACTGGTGTCTGGGACTCTGGGTGCTCCCATATGCCTAGCGAGGATGCAGGGGTGTCAAGAGGGCCAGCGGAACAGCAGAGGCCTGAGGCCAACATGACAGGCCACAGAGGATGATTGACAGCCAAAGCCAAAGGATCAAGAATCTAGCCTTCACCAGCGAGATCAGCACGTCAGGCTGAAGTGCTAGAGCTAAGCAGATACTCTTCAGTATTTTATACTATTTTAATTAATTTAAATTGCCACATGTGGCTAATTGCTATAAGTATACAATGTGCATGCCTACATGCATGTTCAGTTGCCCCAGTTGTGTCTGACTCTTTGCGACCCAATGGACTGTAGCCGCCAGGTTTCTCTGTCCATGGGATTCTCTAGGCAAGAAAACTGGAGTGGGTTGCCATGCCCTCCTCCAGGGGATCTTCCCGACCCAGAGACTGAACCCATGCCTCCTGTGTCTCTTGCATTGCAGGAAGCATCTTCACCACTGAGCCACTGAGGAAGCCCAAGTATACAACATAAACAATATAAAATAAAATATTGTATAACATACAATATAATAATATAAAATAATAAATTCTGTTTAAAACAGCAGCAAAAAGGATCATATATCTAGGAAAAACCTTGACACAAATGGTAGTCCTATGTTGGGACTTCCATGGTCCAGTAGTTAGGACTCCAAACTTTCAATGCAGGGGTCACAGGTTCAATCCTTGGTCAAGGAACTAAGATCCTACAGGCTGAAGGGTGAAGCAAAAAAAAAAAAAAAAAGTAGTACCATGCTGACATTGTAAAATTCTACTAAAACCTATAAAAAGTGACATGAAAGGAAAGACATACTCTGTTTCTGAAATATTCTCTCTGAACTAATGTGTAGGTTTAACATATGTTAATCAAAAGTCCAATAAATTTTTTCCTATTATTTACAAAAGAATATTAAAGTTCATCTGCATAATTAGGTGATAAAAGTCAAAGAGAAAAGTACCAAAGGATGACTGGTCTCATCAAACATGAAAATATGTTATAAATCTTAGACAAACCTGCAACATGGAATAGTCTGGAAGCAATCCCTAGTCTATATAAGAAAATGTATATATGACAAAAGAGGTCTCACAAATTTGTGGAAAGAGGGGGATTAATCAAAACCAGTGAATTACATGGAGACAATGGGTTAGCTCTTTGAGGAAAAGTCAAGTTGGTTTTGAACCTCTCACCAAAATAAATCACAAATAAATAATTGAAATCAACATATCAGCTGAACAGTATTTAGAGTCTAATGAGCTAAGTCTACACATTCAAAACACACAGCTATTGAATGGTTACCAAAAGGCAAGACCCGTCAGCCTCCTAAGAGAAGACTCTTTGAAGGAAGGATTCCTACCACCTGGGTAACTTTCTTCCTCCACCACCAACCCCTGGCTACTGGCAACCCACTCCAGTATTCTTGCCTGGAGATCCCCACAGTCAGAGGATCCAGGCAGGCTACAGTCCAAGGAGTCACAAGGAGTTGGACGTGACTGAGCACCTGAGCACACGCGTGCCAGATGGGTAGCGCTGGCCTCATCTTGAAACGTGATAGAAACACCCACTCCCAGGGCATGTCCCAAAGCTGCTGAATCAGAAGTTGCATGTTAACAGGATCCCCAGGTGGAACGTGTACACAGTGAAGTCTGAGAAGCACTGACTCAAGGCACCAGAGGCTTTGCCTCCAGCAACCGTGCCCCTGGGGCCATGGGCTCTCCTCTACCCCTCTGCCTGTCATGGCTATAAGGAAAAGGTCAAGCAGGGTAATTCTTCACAGAAATGTAGAACATGGGTGTATAGGCCATAGGAAAGATCTAAAATGTACACTAACGAAAATGCTATCTGTTTGGCTAACAAACACATGAAAAGATGCTCAGCATCACTCATTATCAGAGAAATGCAAATCAAAACCACAATGAGGTACCATCTCATGCCAGTCAGAATGGCTGCAATCCAAAAATCTACAAACAATAAATGCTGGAGAGGGTGTGGAGAAAAGGGAACCCTCTTACACTGTTGGTGGGAATGCAAACTAGTATAGCCACTATGGAGAACAGTGTGGAGATTCCTTAAAAAACTGGAAATAGAACTGCATTATGAACCAGCAATCCCACTGCTGGGCATACACACCAAGGAAACCAGAACTGAAAAAGACACGTGTACCCCAATGTTCATCGCAGCACTGTTTATAATAGCCAGGACATGGAAGCAACCTAGATGTCTATCAGCAGATGAATGGATAAGAAAGCTGTGGTACATATACACAATGGAGTATTACTCAGCCATTAAAAAGAATGCATTTGAATCAGTTCTAATGAGGTGGATGAAACTGGAGCCGATTATACAGAGTGAAGTAAGCCAGAAAGGAAAACTAAGATCATGGCATCTGGTCCCATCACTTCATGGCAAATAGATAGGGAAACAGTGGAAACAGTGTCAGACTTTATTTTTGGGGGCTCCAAAATCACTGCAGATGGTGACTGCAGCCATGAAATTAAAAGACTCTTACTCCTTGGAAGGAAAGTTATGATCAACCTAGATAGCATATTCAAAAGCAGAGACATTACTTTGCCAACAAAGGTCTGTCTAGTCAAGGCTATGGTTTTTCCATTGGTCATGTATGAATGTGAGAGTTGGACTATAAAGAAGGTTGAGTGCCAAAGAACTGATGCTTTTGAACTGTGGTGTTGGAGAAGACTCTTGAGAGTCCCTTGGACTGCAAGGAGATCCAACAAGTCCATTCTAAAGGAGATCAGTCCTGGGTATTCATTGGAAGGACTGATGCTAAAGCTGAAACTCCAATACTTTGGCCACCTCAAGCGAAGAGTTGACTCATTAGAAAAGACCCTGATGCTGGGAGGGACTCGGGGCAGGAAGAGAAGGGGACGACAGAGGATGAGATGGCTGGATGGCATCACTGACTTGATGGACATGAGTTTGAGTGAACTCCAGGAGTTGGTGATGGACAAGGAGGCCTGGCGTGCTGCGATTCATGGGGTCGCAAAGAGTCGGACACGACTGAGAGACTGAACTGGAACTGGAACACATATATATGGAATTTAGAAAGATGGTAATGATGACCTTATATGTGAGACAGCAAAAGAGACACAGAGATAAAGAACAGACTTTTGGACTCTGTGGGAGAAGGCAGGGGTGGGATGATTTGAGAGAATAACATTGAAACATGTATATTACCATATGTGAAATAGATCACCAGTCCAGGTTCGATGCATGAGACAGGGCGCTGAGGGCCAGTGCACTGGGACAACCCTGAAGGATGGGATGGGGGGAGGGATGGGGGACACATGTACACCCATGGCTGATTCATGTCAATGTAAGGCAAAAACCACTACAATATTGTTAAGTAATTAGCCTCCAATGTAAATAAATAAATTAATTTTTTAAAAAAGAAAATGCCATCTTTTCCAGTCCTGGCTGACCCCAGTGGACCTCCAACCTGCAATTCAGGGAGTTGTCACCTGGTGGTGGAGTCTGGTTATGAAGCTCTGGACACTGACTATCAGGAAAAGATTATGAAATTCAACTGGAAAACTCCTTTTCAGAAATCAAAAATAGAAACCTTAAGAGCAGTCACATAAAAATTTAAATCTATTATATAATAAATTTGAAAATTAAAAAGGAGACATTTTGAAGAAATACTTGCTAATGATATATAATCGAGGATGTGCTGATATTTAACAACTGGCTGGGGGAGAACAAAGTCTTATTTCTCTGGTATAAATACACCCACCGTGGCTGACTTCAAGGTCACAGAACATGGAGACGGAGGACATGTGTACATTCAGCTCTCACACGCAGGTAAGAGCCAGCCTCAGCACACTTCTGTAATAACAATAAATAACTGTAAAGTCTCTCAGTTTCTACAGTTATGTCATGTTCCCCATCTGATTCCACGAGCCTGACCTCAAGGCTGCAAAAGATGACCATGCCCTAATCCTTGCAGGGAAAGGCCCATCCCAGAAAGTCCCATCTCAGAGTCCCCACAGCACAGCATCTTGACTGAAGCACACAGCACTCTGGCCCAGGGATCAAGATAAATGCCTCCTAAACTGTGGAAAATTCTGAGAGAGATGGGAATACCAGACCACCTGACCTGCCTCTTGAGAAACCTGTATGCAGGTCAGGAAGCAACAGTTAGAACTGGACATGGAACAACAGGCTGGTTCCAAATAGGAAAAGGAGTACGTCAAAGCTGTATATTGTCACCCTGCTTATTTAACTTATATGCAGAGTACATCATGAGAAACGGTCGGCTGGAAGAAACACAAGCTGGAATCAAGATTGCCAGGAGAAATATCAATAACCTCAGATGTGCAGATGATACCACCGTTAGGGCAGAAAGTGAAGAGGAACTAAAAAGCCTCTTGATGAAAGTGAAAGAGGAGAGTGAAAAAGTTGGGTTAAAGCTCAACATTCAGAAAACGAAGATCATGGCAACCAGTCCCATCACTTCATGGGAAATGGATGGGGAAACAGTGGAAACAGTGTCAGACTTTATTTTTGGGGGCTCCCAAATCACTGCAGATGGTGACTGCAGCCACAAAATTAAAAGACGCTTACTCCTTGGAAGGAAAGCTATGATCAACCTAGACAGCATATTCAAAAGCAGAGACATTACTTTTCTGACTAAGGTCCGTCTAGTCAAGGCTATGGTTTTTCCAGTAGTCATGTATGGATGTGAGAGTTGGACTGTGAAGAAAGCTGAGCACCGAAGAATTGATGCTTTTAAACTGAGGTGTTGGAGAAGACTCCTGAGAGTCCCTTGGATTGCAAGGAGATCCAACCAGTCCATTCTGAAGGAGATCAGCCCTGGGATTTCTTTGGAAGGAATGATGCTAAAGCTGAAACTCCAATACTTTGGCCACCTCATGCGAAGAGTTGACTCATTGGAAAAGACTTTGATGCTGGGAGGGATTGGGGGCAGGAGGAGAAGGGGACGACAGAGGATGAGATGGCTGGATGGCATCACTGACTCGATGGACCTGAATCTGAGTGAACTCCGGGAGCTAGTGATGGACAGGGAGGCCTGGCGTGCTGTGATTCATGGGGTCGCAAAGAGTCAGACACGACTGAGTGACTGAACTGAACTGACTGATACATTACCTCTAAAGGAAGGCCCAGAGAGGAGGTAGGAATTGGCCAAGGTCATGTAGGCAGGATGAGGCTTCATGGGTGTTTTAAGTAAAAAATGCCTCCCTGATTCCCAAATCACAGCCCCCTCCACCACGTTCTCCCAAAGTTTCACATTCTAAGACATTAATAAGAAACACTATTGTAAACAAGCAAACCCTAAGGAGCTTTCTCAGAATAGACCCCCACCCATGTCCTCCACCTGCCTTTTGTCTGTAGAAAAACTTCAGTCAAAGTATAAACTTTATCAGAGACGTGAGAAAAGGCAGAAAGAAAGGAAAACAGTCAAGCAAGACAAAATAATAATACTTTAGCCATTAAACAAAGTCAGGGACCTTCGGTTCTTCCTCAAGGACTATAGATAATATTCTGGGCCACTTCCTTTGAGCTGTTTTGCAGATACTGAAACCCCCACCAGGAGGAAGATGTTCCCTGTAAGCTGCCCACAAGCACGTAGATCCCAGACCAGTTAGAACCAGAAGGTTGATGATGCTGACTCCCAATTACATCACCACCAACCAATCAGAAGAATGTCCACGAGCTGATCATGCCCCGCTCCTTGAACACTGTGAGACTCTTCACTACCCCTCCAGGGCTCTGAGACACACAGTCTTGAAGGTATTAGCCAGGTATGGCCGCCTTTGCCTGGCAAAACAATAAAACTTTTTAAAATTTATTTTTATTGAAGTATCATCAAGTTGCAATTTTGTATTAATTACTGCTTTTCCATTATGGTTTATCACAGGAAATTGAATATAGTTCACTGCACTATACAGTAGTGCATCCATTCTATATATACCAGTTTGCATCCAACCCTCTCCCGCCAACTGGAAGCCTATTCTCTACATCCCTGATTCTGGTTCTGTTTCATCGATAGGTTCTTTTATGTTTTTTGGCCACACTGCATGGCTCACAGCATCTTAGTTCTCTGATCAGGAATCACACCCAGATCCCTGGCAGTGAAAGCACTAAGTCCTCACCACTGAAATTTCAAACTATTTCTTTTGACTTCACCCAAAATTCATCCCCGAGATTTAAGCCAGCACCAGTCAAATTTCAGCAACACTATTTAAACTGCTTTCTTAATATGCAGATATAACAAAACAGATAGACAGAGAGAACAAACTGGTGGTTACCAGTGGAGAGAGAGAATGGGGGAAGGCAAGATAGGGGTAGGGAATTAACAGGTACAAACTACAATGTATAAAATAAATAAGCTACAAGGACATATTGTACAGCATAGGGAATACAGTCAAATTTTATAATAACTATAAATGGAGTATAATCTTTAAAAATTGTGAATCACTATGTTGTACACCTGAAACATAATACTGTAAATCAACTATACCTCAGTAAAGAAAATAAAGGAAAACAGAATAAGATGAATAGCTTTCTTTACTGCAGTACTTCTCAGAGCCGTCTGTCGTTGCTGTTCAGCCTCTCAGTCGTGTCTGACTCTCTGCCCCGTGGACTGCAGCACGCCAGGCTTCTCTGTCCTTCACATCTCCGGAAGCTTGCTCAAACTCATGTCCATTCAGCTGGTGATGCCATCCAACCCTCTCGTCCTCTGTCGCCCCCTTCTCCTTTTGCCTTCAGTCTTGCCCAGCATCGGGGTCTTTTCCAATGAGTCAGTTCGCATCAGGTGGCCAAAGTATTGGAGCTTCAGCTTCAGCATCAGTTCTTCCAATGAATATTCAAGGTTGATTTCCTTTAGGATTAACTGGTTAGATCTCCTTGCTGTCCAAGGGACTCTCAAGAGTCTTCTCCAACACTACAGTTCGAAAGCATCAGTTCTTCAGTGCTCAGCCTTCTTTATGGTCCAACTCTCACATCTATATATGACTACTGGAAAAACCATAGCTTTGACTATACCTTTGTTTGACTATATTGGGTGCAGCACTGTACTAGACCTTTGTTCTCTGCTTTTTAGTATACGGTCTAGGTTTGTCATAGCTTTTCTTCCAAGGAGCAAGCTCCCCCAAATTATCACAACCCTCCAAGAGAAAGAGAATGCAACATTTGCCAATGCGGTTGCCCCGGCATTCCTTCCCACCGAATCTTCCATCCTAAGGAACACCTGTGGAGAATGCTGCACTGCTCAGAAATCATCCTAGGACCAGAAGGGACTACTGGGACCAACCCACCACGTGATGCCTGAGTGGCCTCTCCTCACACCTCTCCTCCTGTGACAGGGAGCTCAGCGTCTGTTTCTTCCAAATCTAGTGTTCTAATTGTTTTCTCTGGACCAAGAGAAAAGAAAGGGACTGACACCTTTTTTTTTTTGGTCTTGCTGCTTGGCATGTAGGATCTTAATTCCCTGACCAGGGATTGAACCTGCACCCCCGGTAGTGAAAGCATGGAGTCTTAACCATCGACTGCCAAGAGAGTCCCAGGACTGATACTTCCTGAGCACCAGCCACATACCAAGCTCTCCACACTCCTCTAACCCTCACAACTGCAACTGTGTGCCATCAGCATCACCGTGCTCTTTTTCCAGATGAGGCACGTCGGCTGAGAGAGATTAGGTAACGTGTTCCAGGCCACATCTCAGTTCTAACTCCCATCTTTGCCTTGAAGTGACCCCTGCTGCTCAGGCAGGGATGGAAGTGTGGCGAGGAAGGGGGACTAACTCAGCCTCGGGGGTGGGCTGAGTCTGTGACAGGCCTCACAGAAGGGGTGACACTTGGACAGGAGGTTGCCATGTAGGCAGAAGTCTGGCGAGTGGATAACAAGGGGAAAAGAGCATGCTGGTCAAAGAGTCAGCGTGTGCAAAGACCCTGAGGGGAGAAACAGCGAGGCGCTGTCAGGGCAGGAGCAGAAGGATCCAGCTAAGAGGGCCTGGCTGAAGTGAGGACCAGTCATGTGGACCGTCCACGCTAGTCAGGCAGGAGATAAGGCTGCAGGAGCTGCGGGCCTGGGCAGGGGCAAAGGAAGGCTCAGACTCAGGGAACAGAGCTCCAGCACTCTTAGAACCCCTGCGGTGGAGCCCAGGAGTCCCTCACTGGGTCTCCCATCACTCCACAGTCTGCATCCCCTCCACCCACACATTCTTCCCCACCCCAGCCCCCTGCTGAGCGTGAGGACTTTCAGTTCTAGGACCTTCCGTGGTCATAAATATGGAACCAGTGAGTGAATGAACGCTCCTCGCCCAAGTCCTACGAGAAGGCAGGGCACAGACCATCAGCTCCATTTCATGGGGAAAGCCAGGCTCAGGGGAGTTCACGACCAGCCTGTTAGCTTACAACTGTGAGAAAGGGGGAACGCAGACCTCTCAGCTCTGAACTTGGAGCCCGGTTCACTGCCTCATATGGGACCTGTTTCTAGAACTGAGATGCAAGGTGGGAGCTGATCTCATGGTCAGCGGTAAGAGCTATGTTCCCAGAGGAGCTGCTGGCTGGCCTGGACTGGACAGTCTGGTGGGGGTGAATGGAGGGGACAGAGAGCAGAAGAGGCTAGCCAGAGGGTCCTTCTCAACCCTCTCCCCAGTGGTCCCCCTGAAATCCAGAGAATCTCGAGGGAGGATTCTGGGGATGTTAAGTGGCCCTTGGCTTGGAGCCTACGGAGCTGGGGAGTCTGTGAGCCAGGCAGAAGCCCAGCCGGTCAGAGGGAGACCCCTTCAACTCTGCTGTTGCCTTCTGTCCCCAACACCCCCTCCCCAGGACTGCTTCCCACCACCCAGAGAGTAGGAGGCCCGGGGAGGGCTGCCACAGCTGGGCAATACCCACTCCCTGCCTGGCTCCCCACAACCTTCCTGCCCATCCTGACCACAGACCTGCCCCCTCCCAGGGTTCACTCCAAAATCAACAGAGTCCCGGATTTATCCCATAGGAGTGACCTCCAGCAAGTACTCACCTGACCTCATCTCACCTCACCTCCATCAACCAGGCCAGTCCTTAATTTTCATTTCTACACCTACGGCCTGGCCTTGCAGGAAGTTTATTTTTCAATTATCCACTCACGGTCCTAATCACAACTGTTCCACAGTACAGCTGCCTCTCGGGACATAAAAGGCCAGAGTTAAAGCAGTAATAGAACCACAGGCATGGTCTACCCTGGGAAGAGGGTGCTGGGAGGCTGCGTGTGACATTGAGCAGGCCACTTTTCCCTTTGGTGGGATTTGTTTCCCCCATACAATGAGACAGCTGAACTAGCTCAGGGATTCTGGAGGCAGGGCTACAGACCACTGTGTTAGAAGTCTCTAAGGAGAGGGTTGATATGCAGATTCCCAAGCCCTGCCCACATTTACAGATTCAGAATCTCAAGGGACAGTGTCCAGGAATATACGTGTTAAGTTCATATCCTGCCCAGCCCCACAGATGACTCACTCACTGAAGTTTGGAGAGCAGTGGAGGTGATGTCTCCAGGTCCCTCTGGCTCTCATGTTGATTTCACTCCAATTTCTATTACAGAAGCATACGGCATCTACCCAGGACCTACCGTTTGTCCATCCCAATAACCCATCACTCAGGAAGGACCTCTCTAATGCTCCACAAGGTGGTCACCTAGAGGGGAGCAGAGACTCCCGGAAGAGCCTTCAGACCATTGGAATTCCCCTCAGGGAACAGGCTGAGGTGGGGCGGAGGGGCCAGAGGCAGGGAGGGTAACAGGGAAATCCTACCCAGAGACACATTTAGTTCACGTCAAGTTTCCAGGGGAGGGATTTACCAGGTTTAAAGCAGTTTTCTGTGAATCTTTGTCAAGGGAGTGTATGTACAAACAAACAGGGAGGGTTTTTTTTTTCAGTGAAAAGTTAATCGGCTTAAAGTGTGCAACTAAATAAGCAAAGCTTACATGAAAGTGACCCACAGAGAAAGGACCTGATGGAAAGAAAGTTCTAGGAAATACAATATGGCCTCTATGTTCTTTTGTAGTTCCACGCCATAAATATTCATGGGGTGGTGTTAATGGGGTCCGCAGCTCCATGCAACCACAATAGTTTTTTTGTTTATTCTCAGGACCATGAACTTTGAAACATGAACCTAAGTTTCAGGACTCTGCATTCAGGCATGTTTGCAGAGCAGGAGGGGAGAGGTTCAGGCTGGCAGAGGAGAGGGGAGAGGAAACGGGAAGACCTGTGAATCATGCCTCCTGGATCTTTTGGTTGAGATTAAAGAGGAGAATCTGTTTAGTATGGGAGGCCTCTTGTCTCCAGGGTCTCCAGCTGCTCCAGCCTGGGGAAATGGCCTTCATAGGCATGGAGGACTTAGTTACTCAAGCATATGGCAGAGATGGGTGGGGAAAAGGAAACAGTTTAATTGGATCAAACCGATTTGCTGCAGGCTCTACATGAACACACACACACACACAAACAAGTTTGAATCATGGCATTTCTAAGATGGAGAGTGTTTAAAAATCACCCAAGCAATGCCCTTGTTTTCCATATGAGGAAACTAAGAGCCAGGAAGGTTAATTGACTTGCTTAAAATATCACATCTAGAAGCCACATCTGCTGACTATCAACCAGTGATGGCAAATATGAGACAAACATGCACCCCTCTTAGCCCCTCTATCCCAGGGCAATTATCCTTAGCTAATCACAGCCCTACTGCCCTGGACAGGAGGCCACAGCCTTCATATCCATCTCAACACAGTCTACAGAGAGCTAGCACAAAAGGATGGAGATGCCAGGTGAGTTGGGACCTATTTGCCATCTAGGCCCTCAATCATGCTGGCAGCGTCCATGACCCATTGGCCATTTGTTCCAGCTAAGAGTTTTCTATTTGAAGCCACTTACAGTCTGAACTCAGGGGTCTGAGCGTACACACCAGAAAAGCAGCAGGACCTGAGAATCCATAGGAGTTCCCGTGTTAAAGGTCAATCATGAAAAAGTGCTTAGCATCACTAATTATCAGAAAAATGCACATCAAAAATCACAATAAGGTATCCCTTCACACTTGTCAGAATGGCTATCATAAAAAAATCTACAAATAAGAAATGTTCGAGAAAGGGGAACCTTTGACCATTGTTGGGAACGTAAATTGGTGCAGCCACTATGGAAAATAGCATGCAGGTTCCTTATAAAAACAAAAATAGAACTATCATGGATCCATGCATGCTAAGTTGCTTCAGTGTGTCTGACTCTGTGCAACCCGATGGCTCACAGCCCGCCAACTCCTTTGTCCGTGGGATTCTCCAGAGGGTCTTCCTGACCCAGGGATCAAATCTACGTCTCTTAGGTCTCCTGCATTGGCAGGTGGGTTCCTTACCACTAGCGCAAACTGGGAAGCTCAGAACTGCCATATGATCCAACAATTCCGCTTCTGGGTGGAAATGAAAACACTAATTCACAAAGGTGCATGCACCACAACGTCTATAGCAGCGCTGTTTTACAATAGGCAAGATATGGGAGCAACCCAAGTGCCTATCAACAGATAAGTGGATTAAGAAGATATTTCATTTTATACATATACAATGGAATATTACTCAGCCATAAAAAGGATGAAATACTGCCATTTGCAGCAATGTAGGTAGCCCTAGAGGATATTATGCTTAGTGAAATAAGTCAAAGACAGATACTATATGGTATCACTTATATTTGGAATCTAAAAAATAGTAGAAATGAATGTATGTACAAAACAGAAACAGACTCACAGAGAAAACAAACTTGTGGTTACAAACAAGATTGTTACAAAACAAACAGGGGAGAGGGAAAGACAAATTAGAGGTCTAGGAATAACAGATGCTGCCGCTGCTGCTAAGTCGCTTCAGTCATGTCTGATTCTGTGTGACCCCATAGACGGCAGCCCACCAGGCTCCCCTGTCCCTGGGATTCTCCAGGCAAGAACACTGGAGTGGGTTGCCATTTCCTTCTCCAATGCAGGAAAGTGAAAAGTGAAAGTGAAGTCACTCAGTCGTGTCCGACTCTTAGCAACCCCACGGACTGCAGCCCACCAGGCTCCTCCGTCCATGGGATTTTCCAGGCAAGAGTACTGGAGTGGGGTGCCATTGCCTTCTCTGAGGAATAACAGATACAAACTACTACATATAAAATAGGCAACAAGGATATACTGTATAGGATATGGAAATTTACCTATTATCTTGTAATAACCTATAAAGAATATAATATGCAAAAAACAGAATCATTGTGCTCTAAACCTGAAACCAACTCAATACTATAAATCAACTATACTTAACAAAAATATTTTTAAGGTCTGTCAGGACCTAGGAGAGCACCACAAACAGATGGGTACCACAGAGCAACTCAGCTCTGAAAGCTGATCCCATCTCAAGAGAACACCCAGTTTTGCTTTCTGCCTTGGTTGGCATCATCCTACTTTCCAGAGGAGCCAAGAGGCTACCTTGCTCAAGGCAGACATTACCTTCTGTCTTGCCTCTTCATCTATATTACAGTAAGTTTGCACCAATGCACGTTAGATCCATGTTCCAAGCAGGACTCACTTGGCTTAAGAAATACCTGCTCAGCTAATTCTCCAGAAAAAAAGATTCTCTACCAGTCTGGCATGAGCAGATAGGCCATATCTGCAAGGCTAGTTAAGTTTTGCAGCTCCAAATCCATTTCATCTCACATGTCTGTGCATGTGTGTGTGCATGCGTGCGTGCTGTCACTTCAGCTGTTTTGCGACCGTATAGACTACAGCGTACCAGGCTCCTCTGTCCATGGGATTCTCCAGGCAAGAATACTGGAGTGGGTTGCCACTTCCTCCTCCAGGGGATCTCCCCAACACAGGGATCGACCCCCAGTCTCTTCGGTCTCCTGCACTGGCAGGTGGGCTCTTTACCACTAGCACCACCTGGGAAGCCCCTCACATGCCCACAGGTGACTTCTTGGACCCTCAGGAAAAGGAGCCGTGATCAATTTGTCATGTCTGCCACTGGCCTAGAAGAAGGAGTGGCGTTGGAGGTGCCACACCTGACCATTTGCAAATGTATATTGTAAAGATACTGAAAACAGTTCCATCCACAGAAAAGAACACTTGCAGCAAGGCCTGAGCTCCGACTCAAGCTATCCTTTTCATTTCCACCCTCTCTGCCCTGCTCTGCGCCCAGGAAGGCAGAGCCTGTGGGCTGCTTCCTCCACATCCCCCTGCTCTCTGGCTTCTGGTTGCCCTCAATCAGGAGGACACCCTGGCTGATCAGAGTGAAGAGGTGAGAGAGCTGTAGGCATTTCTTCCCTGCTTTCTCCCTACTTTGGTGCCAGATTCAAACTACCATATATAAAATAGACAGGCAAGGAGGATACACTTATAGCATAAGGAATTATACCCATTGTCTGATAGCTACCTATATTGGAATATAACCTGAAAAAAAAAAAAAAACCACCCTGAATCATTATGCTGTATATGTGAAACTAACGCAGTAAGTGAAATCAACGATACTTGAATCAAGGATAGGTGACTCAGCCAACTACCCTCCTGCACAGGAGATGGAGCTCCCGTAACACAGCTCACCTCCCGTTTCTTCAGCCCCAGGGGAGACTTGGTAGTCTCTGGGTGCCTTGTGCTCTTCTCTGTTCCCTAACCCTGCCTCTGACAGTAGCCCCTTCACGAAAATCTCTTCATTTGAAACATCTGCGGTAAAGTCTGTTTCCTGCTGCCATCTTATATCCTGTCCTAAGAAAGTCCTCCCATTATTTCCATAGCTAAATAGGAAAATGGCATTCTGACTGGTAAGGTGAATGGCTACTCTGGCCTAAGATAACACTTCTCACTGCTTAATTCCAGCAGCACAGGACTTACTGCTGTCTCACACCTGCTGTCTTCCCATAGCCTAAGCTCACATGGCCTCGAATAAGTCATGGAGAAAAGTTTGCAGTTTAAGTTCTAAAAGCCAGAGGGTTCCTGCATCCTATGTGCCTGATTCCAGGACCAGGCATATCTCATAAGGCCTGATCTCTCCACTGTGGAATGATCTCTTGTCGAGCTTTAAGTTACCAGTGCAATTAAGCAGGACTCATTCTGAAGACAAAGGCCCACTGGAGAGCCTAAGCAGTGCAGAGAGTGGACAGATACGCTAGGTGGAAAGTAAAGGAGACCTGGGGTCCACCTCCAGGCATGCCAGGAGCTATCCATGTGACCTTGGACACATTACTGCCCTTCTAGGCCCTAAGGGTTCTCATAAGACAGAATAAATAATTTCAATGGTAACTTCCAACTCAAACATTCTAAAAGCTTTTACCCTAAGATCTCACCTTGAGTGTCTAGTTAATGTTCACTAATGGTCATAAGCATATCGTGATTTTGCCTCAATTTTCTTCATAAAGCTACAGCAAGTATGGGCTCTTGTGGCAGAGGCTGTTTATTATCCACCAATTTTCTCCCTTCTCCCTTAAATAACACAAGCTCTGATGTTCGGTCCCAGGCCTTCCAGAAATATTTCCCAGAATCCCATATAGCTATCTGTGGTCATGTGACTAACTTTCAACCAATGAGATGGAAACAGATGGCATCTCCTGGGAACCTTCTCTCGCATTCTTTGTCCATTTTCTTTTCCATGTCTTCCATCTCCAGACTGTGTTTGTGATGGTTTGAGCTTGGGCTACTGTCATGGACCATGAAGACAAGGGCATCAGCCTAGAGAGAGTGGAGGAGCAGGCTGGAAGCAGATTGGACCCTGGGGGGCTTCCTGGAGCAGAACTGCCATCCTGGTCATAGATAGCAGAACTCCCGACTTTGAAGTGAGAAGGCAGCCTTTGGCTTGTTTAGGGCAGTGGTCCGGCTATCACTATCTTGCTCATCAGCTCTAGATCCACCCTGTTTGTCATGTTTTGTGCTAGATCCGAACCCTGAAAACGTTTTTTGTCAGTAGAGGGCACTAGAGGGACATGGCAAGAGGAAGGGACTTCCTAGTTCTGGGGGGTCTCATCTTTCTTGCTCCTGTAGAGTGGTCACCAGCAGTGCTCAGGAGACCCACTGGCACCCAACCTTCAGAGTTTTGACCAAACTCCAAAGGGCAATTCCCCACTTCTCAGCCTGTTCCTGCAGCATCTCAACAAACTCCTCCAACTGTCAGGGGGCCACAGCCACATCCTTTCCTATTAAGTCACAGCCTGGGAGGGTTGTGGGGGTGGAAGGACCTCTTTCAAATATATTCCTTCCCTAATAATTGCTCCCTATACCTGCCATCCCTGTTTTCTTTAAAGTTCTCTCTGCCTCTCTTAGTAGTCATCCCCTTTTGCTAGTTAATAATCCTTATATTAAATTTTTGAATTACTTCTGAAATTACTGATGTGGTTTCAGTCTCCCATCTGGATCCTGAAGGCCACAGCCAATTAACATGGGTTCATTACTAGCAGTTCAACCTAATCTTAACTGAGCCATGCAGTCATCACCATGGAGCAAGTGAGCGATAAAGGTGGGAGAGGCTTTCTGCTTTTCAAAAATCTTCTCTCCAAAAAGTATTTGTGACAAACATGATAGATAAAAGGTTGAAGTCTTTATCTTTCATGGTTCCTGAAAAATGTTTAAAAAATGACCATCTAATTAGAAAAATGAGCATAAACAGAAAGAAAAAAGAAAGTCCATAAATAAGGAGGGAAAAAGCCCATAAATAGGAAATGCACACAGCAAAATAAATACAAATGACCAAAATATATTTTCAAAGTCTCAAAATTATTTGAAAAAGAAATACAATTATAATATAAATGCNTGGGTAGAATTTTTTCTGAGAAAAAAATTTAAAACATACACATAAATCAGGCAATAAGGATAACTCCAGCATGATTATTTACAAAAGCAAAAGAAAAGACTGGGAAAAAAAATCTGTATGTCCAACAATATGGGATTGATTAAATTAAATATGGTGCTGCTGCTGCTGCTGCTGCTAAGTGCATCTATACCAAACAACTTAAAAAATAGATGCTATACAAGTACATTTATTACCTAAGCATCTTTATTGTCACGGAAAAAGGTTCACGGTACTAAGTGAAAGTGAGATACAAGCAGTTCAAAACAATATATGTAGCATGCATGGAAAAACTCTGGGAGACTATACAACAAATATTAACAACAGTGACTCCTAGGCAATGGAATTGCCTGAAATTTTCACACTTGCTGGCTCTCTCTGTATGTTTTCCAGTGGATGTGTATTTGCTGTATAATTAAGAAAACTGTTTTATGTTAAAATATATATATATAATTTCTCTTTCCTGCCCATCTCAAGGGCACCTCAAAGCTTGCTGAGCATCTCTGGATGAACTCATTTATGTTTCTCTAGTCTTTGAGGCAGAACTCAGACTGGGACCTGTCCTACACACAGAGCCATGATCTCTCCCCTATCTTCCCTTCCTTTCCATTCCTGAGGCCCAAGTCTGGACTCCATGCTCCCAAGCCAAGAACTCCTGGTGGTCCTCCTATTTCCTGCTTCTACAGATCCTAAACATCTCTTGTCTTACAATGGTTGTCTGCTCAAAACACATCAATAGCTCCCCCTTGCTTAAGGGGTATGTTTTAAATGTCTCAGCTTGACATTCACTGTTTCAAACCTCTTTCAATCTTGTCACTAGTATTCAGCAGAGTACGCCAGGTAATGCCACAGCTCCAGACAACTGCAAAGCATTCCTGCTAACTTGACTCATGTTTATTTTACCTGAAATGCTTTCCCCTGAATCCCTTTTTTTAAAAAATCCCATCCATCCTTCCAGGCCAAACTCAGGGCTCATCACCTCCCTTACCAGGAAGCCTTTCTTGATTGTCTTAGAGTGACTGCTATCTTTTCCAAATCTCTGTGGAATCTAATTTGCTCAGTTTTTCATTTGCTAATTATTGGCTGAGCACTCATCACGTGCCCAGCACTGCACTGTTGAGTGGGAAACCAAACGAGTCTAATTTTCTGCCCCTTGAAATTCATTGTCTCATATGGAGACAGACACTGAGCAGATAAAGTCACTCCAATGACCATACCTAGTTACTGATTGTAAAACCTGTGGTACAAGGGAAAAAAGGTGATGAGAGATTTAAGAGAAAGGACATGATTGAGATCAGGCCTGGGAAGGCCTTAGGGGGAAAGGACACCTAAACTGAGGATCCTAAACAGATTGGGAGACCAGAGGGCAGCAGGGAGATGAGTGCAGATACCATCACAGTAGCCCAAGTGGGAGTCAGTGGGGTTCAGATCAAACGGGGGCAGTAAAAGAGGGAGAGAAGTGGATGGGCTGAAATTTGGAAACAGAATTGGCAGGACTTGGGTTGGATCACCTGAGAGAAGGAGGGAGAGACCTGTATCCAGGATGGTACCCAGTTCCTAGTTGAAGCACCTGGCATCACCACCAGGTGCCACTTGGCATCTGCCACCATGGGGCCCAGACCCCAGCAAGCCATGGTTGAGCCCAGGGAGAGAGGACGGTGAACCAGTGCTGGCTCAGCGGGAAGGAGAATTGACCCAGGCATGAGATAATAGAGAGTCAGGGAGGAAGGCAGCCTGCTCCTGTGGGAAACTGGCTCAGGCAGGACTCATATCAACTCAAGGCCAGTAACCCAGGTGGGAGGAAGGAGAGGAGGCTCGGAGCAAATTGCAGGATGAGCCACGAGATAAGTGGCCCAGCTGGCGGAGCGCGCAAAGACTCGGGGCTGAACATCAACACTCAAGTGCCCGCGCAGGCGAGCTTGAGAATATTTATTGGTAATTGACAGAAGTGGTTAGAGGGTGGCGTGATCACAGATAGGTCTGTAACCAATCAGCAGGAAAGCTCAGTTCCTGTTGCTATGTTTGCATCCAGGCAGAACTGTATTATGAGCAGGCTAAGCGGATACCATGAGAAACCTGCTTCTATGCATTTGGTTTATCTGTTATCCGCTCCCTGCTTCATGGGTGAGAGCAAGCGAGCTGTGGAGCAATAAATTACCACTTGCCGCACACTCTGGATCCCAAGAGAACTCTCTGCAGAGGGAGAGATAAGCCCGCACAGGCCACAGAGAGATCATCACTTATAGGGAAATTCTTAAATGGGAACAATAACAGGTGTAATCGTAACAGCAAGGAGAAGAGCTAACAATTAATGACCACTTGCTAAACACTTTTTGTTCACTACCTCATTCAATCTGCAAACAAATCTCGTTGATGGGTTTTCATATCATTTTCCCAATAAGGAAACCGAAGCTCAGAGAGGTTAAGAAACTTAGTCAAAGCCACACAAGCAACGAGGACATAGGCAGGCTTTTGGCCACGGGCTGCCTGATGCCAAAAGTAGTCTCTTATACAGGATATTTCATTGCTCTGCTCTGCCACCCAGGCTGCCACTCAACCAGAGCCTCTTTGGAAATCACGGGCCATCGAAGTCCTGTCCTTCTGGGGAGGGGAGAGTGGCTGGACCCATTGTCCTCAACTGACCTGACCCCCAGGCACTTATCTGGGCCTGGTAGGAAAGGGATGGGGCAACAGAGAGGATGAAAGATGCATTTCAACACCCTGTATTATTCATTTATTCTTCCCTCTGCTTTGGGACTAAGAATACTTTGAAGGCCAGAACTGTCTCATCCTTGTTGGGTTGTTAGCCAAGGACAGAGAAGAGGATAGGGAGAAGGTGGAGGGTTATGGTGCTCCGGGGAACAAGTGGAAAATATGACCATCAGAATGAGCAGTGAGAGATGCTTGTTGATTTGGGGTCAGGGAGCCAGGAGAAGGGAAGCTGTTGCAGGGTTGGAGAGACCATGGTTTCAAGGGGAGAACAGGTGTTTGAGGTGTTTGTCTCACAGATTACAAGTTCAGTGTCCTGTGTGGGTCCTAGCCCAGCACTCCCTGGGCAGACACCGATCCTGCAAAACCCACGAGATCATCAGATCTCGGGACACCTCTCATGAGTGCCCGGATCATGTCCTGGCTCTTTGAAAGACCAGTGGAGAGAATGGAAGGAAAAGAGCTTTATAAACAATGCTAAAGCAACGCTGTAACCACTGTGGGGTTTAATGCCATTATTCTTCCTCTTGAAAAACATAGTGAGGGGTGAGAAGGCAAAGGTTTGGAGACCAATGGAGTTACAGCCTCTGTTTAGATTGCTCGACCATGTGTGCCAGAAGGATGTGCACTGCCATTGAATGCAAAGTGAGCCTAAATCCTGCTTGCATCTTGGCTATTTGGACCCTGGAGGAATGCTTTTGGGAAGACGAGTGTCTGGGAGAACCACAGACTGAACGGAGGCTTAGATTAACACCAATCACATATCTAGAGTCAAGGGCTGGCTTCTAGAGTGAGACCTGGACATCTGTTTGGCTTGCAGCACAGGGAACTACCCCCCACCCCAGCCAAACATCAAGGAAGCCAATGAGAGCCATCGAAGGTTTGTTGACAGGGCAAGGTCTGGATATAGCAGAACCACTGCCATCAACATCACTAGGAAACATAAAACTCTGAAATCATCATCTGCTCCAGTTGTTTCCTGCTCTTTGAAACCTTGCTGGATTTCTACGGAATGATAATAATAAAAACAATAATATTTACTGAATATTTGAATATTCAGTTTACCATGTTCCAAGTACTATTCTAAGTGCTTTACCTATATTAACTCATCTAACCCTTATAATCACCCTCTGTGGTAGATATTAGTAACCCTATTTTATGGGTGAAGAAATGGAGATCCAGAAAGCTTAAGTGGCTCGCTTAAGGTCCCAAAGTCATTTAGTCCAAGAGCTGGGATCTGAACCCGGGCAATTTGTCTCCAGAGTCGGCTCACTCCTCAGAGCTCTCAGAGGAATAGAAAGTGATGCCATTCATGTAATTCAATTTAATGCGCAGGACAAGTGTTTCGGAGG
The DNA here is from genome assembly GCA_006410935.1 of Redunca redunca. Lineage (NCBI taxonomy): Eukaryota > Metazoa > Chordata > Mammalia > Artiodactyla > Bovidae > Redunca > Redunca redunca. The sequence continues at coordinate 746,936 of SJYQ01001025.1, forward strand.
CCACAAAATGATAGCAATATTTCACAAATATTGAGTGCTTCTATTTGCTAAGCACAGTATCAACTGCCTTTCATTCAACAGCTGCTGTGAAATAGGAGTTTCTATTAACTGCATTATGTAGAAGAGGAAACAGGCTTCACAGCTTCAGGACTCACTCAAGCTTTCATGGCTAGTGACAGAGCTGAGAAGGGAAATACAAGTCAGCCTGACTCCAAAGCTTGGGTATCAAAGCAACAGGCTAGGTGGTCAAACATCAGGCGAGGAGCCAGGTGCTCAAACAACCACAGCCTGGGCCGGGGAGAACCCCGAGAGTGGCAGGAGAAGCAGTGGTAAGGGAGGTCCAGGTCTGACGGGAGGCGCTGCCGGGTGGGAGGGCTGCTGCCCGTTTGCACTCGGCTTCCATCAGGAGCATCTTCCCGCCGAGGAGGCCATGTCCAGGAGCTCCCGGGACAGGGCTGAGGTCTGATTGGCACTTAGCTCCTTAGCACCCAGGACCTGGCCCTACAGTTGCCCAGCACCCTGCAGACAGAAGGCTGTTGTGATGGCTCCTTCTCTCCTCTCTCTATGCTGGACAGAGGAATAAAGGACACTCCCCCCACACATGCCACCCCCAGCAGAGGCTGCAAGACGCTGGCAGCATCACCAGGCAGGAGAAAGATGGAAACATGGGTCCCACTGACGTCAGAGTTGGGGACCCTCTTGGAGTTTTCTGCCTCCACTTTTGAGCTCTGCCTACAGAGCCAGCATCATAAGTCAAAGGAGCACCAACGCTGGGCAGAAGGTCTCTGCCTGAGGGTGCGTCTCCAGATGCAAAATGGAAACTATTCCAGCTGTTTGTCTGCTCTGGGGCCTGGACTGGAGGTCAGTGGGGTGGTGTCCTTGCTATCTTTCAGCTCTCAGAACATCCTCGCCCAAAAGGGGTCGATGCCTTCCCCTTCTGACCTCCCCTCCCCCAGATGCTGTGCTCTAGCCTGAGTCAAGGCCCTGGCTGGGACCTCTTGGCTCTGCTGGGCACCTGAAGGCCACCTGTTCTCTACCGGCTCGGTTAGCTGAATCCTCAGTGTGGGCAGCCGTGTCTCTCTGCAGAAGCCAAGACAGTGTGTTTCCTCCCCTAGTTCTGCCTTAGCCCATCCTCAGCTTTTTCCTAAAATTCACCCTTCACTTACTTTTGAGATGCTGTTTGCCAATAATTATCAGATCTGAACTTAAGAATCTCTAACTAACTCTACTACATGAAATCACTTGTTCACGTATCACAAAAATTCAAATTCCTCTGGAGTGTTTCACCACAAGTTCCGGAAGTACTTGGGAGCACCTGCTCTGTGCTCTAGGGACGTACATACCCATCACTGAACTCTCGCCTTGTCCAGAAACAGTGCTGAGCACACGACAAATATTACATCACTCAGTCTTGGCAGCCCTGAGAAGTGAATATCTGGAGTCTGCTCAAGGGAGGAAATTGAGGCTCAGAGAGGTTAAGCAACTTTCTAAAGGTCACAAAGCCTTGCACCAGCAGCAGATTTTGGACCCCAGTCCGCCAACTGTCAAAGCCCAGGCTCTTAACCACCTGATGCCCTGCCCTGGGGCACTTCAGGGGTAAAAAGTTGGAAGCCAAGGTGGACTAGATGCAGCTCCTGCCTGGAGAAGAGAGAAAGATCAACATTTCATTTCCATGCAGCTCTGGAATATTTTGACTCCATCAAATCAGCACCTGCCTGAATTGGCAAGGACACGAAGACAAGCAGGGATAAAAACAAAGTTGTAAAACTGCCAGCCGCCCTCACCTGGGTGTGGCCACCTGGGGAAAGACAAGGTGCCAGGGAGATGGTGGCTCCCGCACTAGGGACAGGCTATGCCAGCGAGACAGGCTTCTAGGAGGCACCACGGGAGCCTCACATCTGTGCTTAAGGATCTGGGGTGCGTGCCCCTACCACGGAGGAAGGAAATCCTGGAAGTGCTGCCCAGGACTCCACGTCCCCACTCTCCACCTGGAGCTCTCTCAGGAGGGGCTGCTGCCCATCCGGCTGGCTCTGCTTCCCTTTCCAGGCTGACAGCAAGCTTGGAGGGTCCTTCGGCCACAGACCCAGGCCACACAGGGCCAGGCAGAATCATCCTTCCCTCATTCAGTGAATATTGACAAGTACCTGCGATGTGCTGAGGGGCACTGGGCTTACAGCAGCGACTGAGGCGGACAACCATCACTGGCCTCACACAATCTGACATTCCAGCCTCATATCAGCAACGTGAGGGCTTGCAGGTAGGACCTGCCCCCAGAGAGGGCCATCGTAAAGAGGGCTCTGGTGACCCCCAAATGAGGAACTGATTGTAAGGTCACCGTCTCTGGGAGAGAATGACTAGATGGAGTGGGGCCCCAGATTCCAGGCAGAAGTCAGGTCTCAGAGTGTGAGGGAGGCCTGCAAACTTGCTCCTGGGAAATGGACTAGTTCCCAGGCCAGCCTCCTTACCCCAGCTCTGCTGCCATTAGCCGTCAGGGACTGCTGACTGTATTTATTCATGGAGGAATATAGATGCTTACCATATGTGAAGGCCTGGCATTTATTAAGCCACCAACTGAAAAGTAAAGCTGGCTGTCCACTTTACTTTGATGAACCCAAAAGGCTATGTAGCACTTTACAGTTTACAAGGTATTCGCATATTGTTTCAGCCTTAGGTAGACACTGCTGGGGACCTGAGTCGCAGATCCTCAGTTCCCTGCATCCACTGCATGGCTTCCCACTTTTCTACTTGAGAACTTGTTCTGAATCTAGAGCCCACGGCAACCACACACAGAGGGGCCGGGAAGTTCACGCCTCAAGGAGCGTCACATTCTCCCAAACTGGCGGCAACAACATCCCCCATTCCACATGCTCTTTTTCTTTAAGGTGTTTTACATATTTATTTATCTATCTAGGCTGTGTTGGGTTCTGCAGTGCACCAGCTTCTCTAGTTGCTACACGCAGGCTCTAGAGCACACCTGGGCTCAGTATTTGTGGAGTAGGTGCTTAATTGCAGTGTGTGGGATCCTAGCTCACCAATCAGGGCTCAGGCCTCCTGCTTTGGGAGCACGGAGTCTTAGCCACTGGACCACCAGGGAAGTCACTCCACGTGCTCTTTTAACAGTGTGACTTTAACACCCCTCCCTTGGATAGGTGGGCTATGTTCATGTCCCTTGAATCTGGAAGAGCTTGTAACCATGGCAGAAGAGATGTTACGCAGCTCCTGAGGCAGGGTCATGAGGAAATAGAGCGGCCATCTGGTTCCCTTGGGATGCATGCACCTAGATCCAGTTGCCATGCCGCGAGGAAGCCTAACCAGCCCACATGCAGAGACCACACAGAGAGGCCACCTGCAGGTCTGGCCAACAGTTCAACTGAGGCCCGGGCAATAGCCAGCCTCAGCTGCCAGCTGTGAGAGAACCAGCGAGCCTCCAGTGACGCCAGCTCCCAGCCGTCGAGTCGCCCTCAGCCTGCATGCCTACCCAGCAGAGGCTCAGACACTGCGGGGCAGAGGCAGGTCATTCCTGCTGTGCCCTTTCCAGCCTCCGTATCTACAGACTCACCTACAGAGTCAAATGGCGCTTGTTCAATACCACAGAGTTCGGGTGGTTTTTTACACAGGGATAGAAGCTGGAAAAGGGAGAAAACAACGAAGAACAGTAGCTCTTGTATAAATGTTCCAGCCTCCTGTTTCCTGGGCAGATAATTCTGGGAGGACTTATGGAAGGGCTAGGTGGGAACACGGCCCTATTAACTTAAGGCAATTACCTGGATTCCTCTCCCTTAATTGGATTCCCTCTTTCCTGGTCATACTTGCCCTGCTCCTTCACTCTGCTGCTTGGGATCACCTCCTAAACAATCTATCTACACAGAAGTCCTGTCTAAGCCCTCTCAGAAATACAGCTACAACTAGCCTTATGTCTGCCCTAGAAGCAGTTTGTCCCCATCCCCATTTTGCAGATGACAAAACCGAGGCACAGAGAGGTGAAGGACTTGCTCCAGGCCGTACGAAGAGTAAGAGGCAGGATCAGGATAAGGATCCAAGCGTCTGGCTCTGGGTGCAGCTAAGGAATTACGAGTGAGGGCAAGCAGGCTGGAGAAGTTCTCAGAAGCTTTGCAAAAGTTGTTCTCAGGGACATGGTGGTTGAAAGGATGTCTTGCAATTTACTCAGTCAAACGCTTGACCTCATTTGTAGTGTCAGATGAAAAGCAAACAGCAGACCCATGGGCTACCAGACAGAGACCACACCCAGGAAGCCCCACACATCTTACCAGCCCCAGGTCAGGAGCACTTTTCAGGTCCACTCCCATTTCAAGATCATATGATTCGAAAGCATTCCTTTTTACAGCATTAAATAGATTGGTTTTAAAATATATATTTATTTGTTTGACTGAATCAGGTCTTAGTTGCAGCAGCTGGAATCTTTGTTGCGGCACGTGGGCTTAGGTGTCCCAAGGTATGTGGGATTTTAGTTCCCTGACCAGGGATTGAACCTGAGTTTCCTGCATTGGAAGATGGATTCTTAACCACTGGACCACCAGTGAAGTTCCTCAATTAGATTGTCTATTAGTAAATTTAAATTTCACAATTCAAAACTTACTCCAAAGATCAGCATGAAGATGTTCTTTCAACAAGTTTCTAGGAAATCTGTTTATTAAGTACCTGTAAGTCAGGTACTGTCCTAAACATACTAACCTATTAGGAATCATCCTTATTTACAAATGAGGAAACTAAGGCACAGAGAAATCAAGTGACTTGCCCAAGGTCACACAGTTTGTAAATGACAGAGTAAATAGTAAAATGAGCAAATGGTAAAAGTGTAAATGACAGAACACTGATCAGTTTGGTCAGCCTCTGAGAGCCTGAGCTGGAAGCAAAGGTCATAGAACCATACAGAAGGAAGGAGCCAGGGGCACAAACTCCAGGGCTCGCCAGGTGTGAAGGGGGCTGATGTGGACTAAGGGAGCCAGCTCCCTGGACCTGGCAGTCTGCCCCCCTAACCAGTCCAACAGTTTCACTCTAGGGATGAGGAACGTGCCAAGAACACAGCTCCTGGGAGGCTAGGAACAGACCCCAGACTCTCTGTCTGCACTCTGCATTGTCCACAGAACGGAGGAGACCCCTGGCTCAAGAAGGGCAAGTGGGAGGGGTTTTAGATTTGAAGACCCAAGGCAGGTCCTAGACAAGAGGCTTAGCCAAGAGGAGTCAGGGATTAGCATGTGACTGGGATAGGAGGACAAGCTACCCTTTAAGGTTTGGTTTGAATATAGAACCAGCAAAGGCAGTGTTCTTCATGAGCCGAGAGGCACGTCCTTTCACTGAGATGCCAATCCTTGGTGAACTGCTTATTGTCCTTAGAAGGCTGTTCCCTTGCTCAGGGAATTTCCAGAAGCCTGAGCCTATTGATGTCTCCCTTGCCATCGCCCTCTTCTGGACACTCTTAGCATTGGCATGGATGAGGGAGAGGTCAGGGGGTTGGGAGGATGGACGATGACTGTGGAGGATGCTCAGAGCTGGCTGAAACCCTACACCTACTTTCCTAGCCCTGCCCGCCCATCCTATCCCACCTGGGAAGAGTCGCAGAACATTTATGTCCTGGTTATCTAGCAATTTCTCCAAAATTATTGGAGAAAAACGAGGCCCCAAGCTGCCTTAGTGTTATTGCACAAAGCTGAGACCAGCAGCTGGAGAGCTCCCAGACAAGACCTAAATCTCTTTCACCCAGATTCACAGGGCCCAGATGAGCACTCAGCGTCCTAGAGGTGCTCAATACATTCTCCGGCACACTGGCTGCTACCCCCATCCAGGCCCACACTGCCTTCCACAGGCCCCTGGTTCACATCCAGTAAAATCCAGGCTCTGACAGGTGCCGGTGATGGCCGATGGCGGATCTACTCCATTTAGCCCCCATCCCAGTTTTGTATCCTCAGTGTCCTTCTTCTCAGGCAAGGCCACCATTCATTGCTCCAGCGGCTCTTCAAGCCTGGTTGGGACCTAAGGCCAGTGAGGAACCGAGACACTTCAGTCAGGACATGCTACCTGTGGATATTCTCTCAAATTACTCCGGGATCAACTCTTTGTCCGCCTTCCTAACTCAGAAACCCCACAAGGTACAGTAGTGGACTGTTATTCTGGAGAAATCTTCCTTCAGGGTAAGACCAGGCCCTCAAGCCTGGTTTGATCGGCACCCTCCACAAGATTCTCAAGTCTTAGGCTCTCCTAGGTTCTCTGGCCTCGGAGTAACCTGGTCTGCCCCAGATTTCATGACTTCTGACCTGTCCAGCCCAGAGCCTGGACTACACTGGCTGCAGTAACCACAACACAAGCAGTGTCTTCATCATTATTCCATGTGCACAGAATTTCCCCATAAATTTCTGAGACCTCCGACAATTACCGCCCCGGTGCAGAAGAGAAAACTGAGCCCACTAGAGGGGAGACTGAGCCTCTCCAGGGAGTGAGGGAACGGGGCCCACACTGGCCCACGGCACGCCCTCAGTCAACAGAAGTAAGGCACCTTGCCCTTCCGCGCGTGGAGGATGCAAGCTTCCTTCGGTCCGCTCGTCTCTGAGGGCCTCCCACAGAACCAAACGGACCCTGCCCAGAGATAAACACCTCTACCAGCGGCCCCGGGCCAGAAGCTGCTCGGCGGGCTTCAGACCAACCCTCTCGGGAGTGTGAGCACCCCTCGGTTCCAGCTGGGAACTGCCCCAGACCCACGGCTTTCTTTGGAACACGCGCTCGGGTTTTTGCAGCGGCTGAAGCCGCTACCCCTGGGACACCTGAGCCGCTAGTGGGAACTGGAGCTGCAGCGCCCCGGCGGCGATTAGCGCCAGAAACACCCGCGCATCCCGGGGCGCGGCTTCCTGTCCGGATTAGAGCACCTGGCGGCTTCCATCTCTGCCCGCCCAGGACGACCCCCGGCCGCGACCACAGAGCAGGCTACGCGGAAGTCTGCAGCAACTCGTCATGCTCATTCTCCACCGGCTACCGCTTTCCTTTTGCCCGCTGTGAAGCTTTTCCCTTGTTAAACTCTCTTCCCAAGAGTAACCACAAGATCTTGGGAAACTTTGCGGGAAACTAAAAATGCCATGAAATCGGAACCGGAGACTCCGTCTAAGCCTGGGAACGCCGCCCCAGTCCGGTTCCCGCCCCTCTGCTGCAGCTCAGCGCGTCCGGCGGTGGCCCGCGCTGACCACCTGGCTGTCAGGCGACCCGGGGGCCCGCCCCAGCCCCTGGGCGCCCTCTCGGCCTCGGACACTATGGGAACATTCCCGCGGCCGCCACCCGGTGCGCGACGCACACCAGGGGCCAGGACGTCCCAGCCGGAGAGGTGTTTAAGCAGTCCCTCTGGGGCATTGTTTTCCCGGGGAGTCCGGGGGATCTCAGCGGAGGGGAAGGGTGACCCGCCCCCGCAGACTGCCGCGCTGGCTTGCCCACTACCTCGTTTGCATTTCAAAGGCGAACTCCTGCCGGACTTCCCCGGCGGCACCTACCGGCTTTGCACGGGTCGCGGTAATGCTCCAGCGGCTGCTCCGCGCTCTCCTCGCCTTCCAGCGCCGAGGAGTCCCAGGTGGCGTCCGAGCGCTCCCCGAGCCCCCCGGCGTCGCGGGGCAGCGGCAGCAGCAGCACCAGGAGAGGCAGCAGCAATGGCACAAGGGCCCCGAGCGCAGTCACACGGGGCATGGTTGCGAGCGGCCGGCAAGACCGAGGGAGTTGAGTGCACCGAAAGCTGGAGCTGGAGTCGGGTCGGCGGCAACCCGGCACGGCAATTGCGCGCGGCTGCCGGGAATGGCTCGGGCGCGGCACCCCCGGAGCGCGGCGTCTCGGTCCGCGTCCGCGCGCCTGGGAAGCCGCTGCTCGGAGCTACTTGCTCGTCGACCGAGGCTGCGGCGGCTGCGACTGTGGCAGTGGTTGGAACAGTGGCCGCTCCGCCCCTCTCCACCCGGGCTGGACCGCACAGCCCTCGCCAGGGACCCCGGGCAGCCAATCACTCGGGCGCCCGAAGAGAGGCCCCTCCTCTTCCCGGCACCTCCGCAACTTCGGAGGAAGGGGAGCGAGGTGCAGAAGCTGAAGGCAAGGACCGAGCTCCCACCGAGCAAAGGGCGCCCTTTTCTGGGTGTTACAGCGCCTCTGGCCCACCCTCCCGTCAACGCTGCTCCTGAAGATCAAGGCTGGACTTCCCGCCTTGCTTTATTCTCAAAATTCACTTTACAACTCCCCGGTGCACACGTGGGTGAAGACAGGAGGCAGTGGCTAGAGCTCTGAGGGCCGGACCACAAACCTAATGCGAACGATCACCATTACCACCAGCTCGCTATGTGCTTTTCGGAGAATCATTTCCTTGTAGGGATGAAGCGAACCTTCTCTTTGGGTCGCTTTTGGCGCAGAAAAAACCCGACGATTACGATCCTCTCAGCTTTCTCCACATTCCCTCGTCCAGCCGTGACCGGCGCGTGCTGCAGTAACTACCTAACCTAACGTATGGCTGGTGATACTGAGTGGCTTAGAAAATAATGATTTAAAATGACGGATTTTCCCCTTTAAGTGACCCTATCCTTTAGGAAAACAGTGCAAGACGCTTCATATAGTCAAGATTGACAAACGAAGAGCTATACCTACTATTTGTGTTAAATTACAGGCATGTTTTATTAAATAAGCCATTCACCATTAACTTGATGAAATAAAAACAACCAATTTCTGAAGTCTGGTTAATTTTTTGCTAATTGAAAACATATGCCCAAATAATGTACGAGAATAATCAAGAGATATTTGAAACCCCCTCCTATGCTGTACCTTAAATGTAAAAATTGTTAGAACTGAGCCAATTTGATTTATAGACATAAAAATGCTATTACCAAGAGGCTTTTCAAAGACCTTTCTACAAAAGCAAAATTGCCCCATTAAGAAGTAAAATACATCAATGTGTAGTCAGCATCACACCCAGTAGAATCTTTTTTCCATTCCAACTGCAAGCAGAAAAAAAGGAACAAGATTTCCTTTGGGATTTCCACATGGTTTCACAGTCACCAACGATAAAACAGCAGACAGGGAGCCCAGGGCTGGGCTTTACACACCATTCTGAATTTCTTGCATTATGATCATCTAATAAGTAGGGTGACAAGTCCTACAACCCAGTAAAGGTTTAACTACTGGGTGTTTTGTCTTGGCCCTTAGAAATGTAAGTTGACCCTGCTTCATGCTGAGCCTTCATCAAATGGGCATATATATATATAGGATGGAGCCAGACTGGACAAGAACTGACAGAGGGGAGGGAGTAATCTGGGGCAGGCTGGTGGCAGAAGGGAAATGGATGCCACCAAATGGCAGGGAAGACCAAGTGGCCATTAAATAGGTGTAGGAAGGAGTTGAACGTCATTTCTGCCTGAACGCTGGAAGGAGTCAAACCCAACGCCATAGGTCTCTGCATTTAACCCAGTGAAGGTCACCACCTGTCAGTAGACAAGTCCACAACGTCAACATCTCAAAAGCCTAACAAACTTCTGTGACACTTCCAGGTCTCCAGATGGCACTAGGCGAACAGCCAACTGGCCTCATTAGCAGGGAATTCCTTCGGAAAATAGACATTACAGGCGACCTCTTGTGCAAGCACCGAGGTTGTGAGCTTTTATTGCCTCTAATCCCCACCTCGTGAGTAGCTGCCAGGCTTCTCACCAACATTCTTTGCCCAAATATTTTGATGACAGTTGTGCTCTAGGATGAGCAGACTGCATCTTTATGTCAGATGCCCTGTTTGAATACTATCTTAAAGGCTATCAAACAAGTATGAACAAACTACTTGAGTCATAGTACAGAAAAGTTAGAAACAATCGAAAGCAATGGTTAATATTTTTTCTCAGCTTCATGTTTTCTGATTTCACTTACCACTTTTATATTTTAAACGGGGCTCAAATAATTTTATAAATGTATTTTTTAACTTCCATGAAAAAAAAAAATGAGAGATTTGGAATAAAAGGCTCTGGGATCTAAAGCCACTCAACCCAGTTTCATTAGTTATCTGTGGGTTTCCTCCTCTACAGCTCATGATCCCAAGTCCATACAACTGTCCCTTTTCAGTCAGATGTCCGTCATCCACCCAACTCTTTGCTGCTACGCCCTATGCCGAGTTCCACAGCTCTCTTGCAGCAGCTCTCAGAACGCCTCTGCCCCTACACCAAGTTTTCCATAACTACTCCGCAGAGGTCACTTTTTCCTCTAGATGCCTTTCCAGGTTACCACAACCTTCTCCAAGGCGGGGAGCAGACCCTTCAGGGTAAAGAGGGCACTCTCTTTTGCTGGTTTATTTCTTGGTTTACATGAACTGACCACTGAGACAGTACAAAGTTTTTAAACTATTTCATACTGTTACGATTTTCAGCAGCTGTTTAAAACCTTCTGTGGCTCAGATCCCTACCTAAGCCCTTTTAAGGGGGGCACATCAGGCCCTCCACCCACCATCAAGCTGTCCTTACATGTGTATTCCAGGCTTGAGCTCTTGCCATCTCCATTATGTCTACTCACATTGCATTAAACATCTTGCATTCATCCTAATAGGGCCTTGCTGCTCCATGTCTTTGCTGGGCACAACTTCATAACTACACAGGCTGCATCTTCACGCCAACATTACAGCAGCTACCACACCTATGACATTTAACCTATTTGTCTGTCCTACCCTTCTGGGTCTGTAACCTGTATCAGACCTGTCTAACTCTCTGGACCCTCTTTAGACCCTCTCTTCCCTTCAGTGACCTCCAAGGTTAGGTCCCATAATCTTAGTGGCTTACACAGAGCCATAAGAACTGTGACATGGGCCAGTTTAAATGACTTGTCAAAATTCCCCCTACAACTATGTCCTTCATTTAAAAAATTTGAAACTCCTACCACCTTAAGTATGCAAAACCTTGAAGATAACTTTAAAAACATTTCTAGACTGCATTACCATTGACTCCATGTGTCCCAACACAAATTTATTCCCTCCCCTTCTAATGTTAAACTATTGATTAGCTATTTAATAGAAGCTCTCACTGTGAAATTCAGAAGTTAGTTGTATAACAGTTTCCTCTATTAAACTCCTAGTTTTCCAACCAGACAAAAGTGCCCACTAAAGAGATCTAAAGTACTCAAATTTGCACCAATTTGAACTATTCAGCTAACAGGAATTTTCAAGTAAGGTGTCAACTGAGTCTAGTAATAAAATCAGGGGGAGAAAAGAATCAAGGAGGCTGACAAGAATTTAAATAACCAGTTAAAACTGAAGACCAAAAAAAGTACAAATAGACATGAAGAAGTTCGCCACTACTTTTGATGTATTAGTAGTACAATAAAAATAATGCCATCCATTGCTATAGAACACTCATTTCCAACGTGACCTCTATGAATCTCTCTTCCGTAAGCTGGAGAAGTGACATCCCCATTTTACAGTTACAGTCGTCAAAACATTAGGACCTAATTTTGATTACTTCTGGGCTAAAAACAAGGACTCTTTAGCTGCTTTGGTTTCTTAAAATGTAGCTGCCCATGCTATCAGCTTCACAGGATAGTTGTGAGAGGACACAAGTGAAACTGTTGTGCAACAGCAGTACTAGACAAATACAAAGGATCCGCAATCAAGAGGATGACAGGGACAGAGGAGTTTGAATGCTGGAGTCAGAGAAGTCAAAAGAACGGTAATGAGAGAAAAAAATCATTTCTTAAAAAGACAAATCTTAGTCATTATACCATTCTTCCCATTTTCTGTGTATTTTTTCCCTCAAAGTATGAAGTTGGGGAAAATACCCAAATCTCAAAATTTTAAATCCGTTGTTTCAGGGGTCAGCACACTACGACCTGCTGGCTGTTTCTGCTGTTTTATTGGAACACAGCCATGCTCATTAGCTGATGTACTGTCTCCCACGGCTGTTGTGCTACAATGGTAGAGCAATTGTGACACAGACTGTATGGCTCTCAAAGCCTCAACTATTTCCTATTGGGCTTTTTACAGAAAGCTTGCTGACCCCTGCTTTATTTAATTGTGGAAAGCTATTAGTAATCTCTTCATATGCGTGCCAATAATAATGGGTTATCCTTTATGCTTGGATCATCTGTTTCAAAAAGGAAAAAAAGAAAGCATCCGAGGGAAGAACATTTGACTTTTTATTACTTTTAAAAATTCAACTTCAGTTAGATTAACAGACTAGATCAGAACTTCAAACGTGATACATTATATACTGCACTGGATTTCTATTACTAAAAAGCCAGTTGGAACATGGCCTACACAAATCACGGGTGAGTACAAAAATGGAAGTCATCACTGAGTAGTAACTGTTTCCTTCCAACTCTGTCACCAATTGTCCATACTCCAGGGATTTATAGGTTCAAGTCTGACACAGCTGAAAAGCCCACGTGGGACTGCTTTTCCAAAGATACTCTGTTGTCCTTCAAATAGAACGACGTTATCATGTTATTTCCTCCTTTCCTTTAAGCTCCTACTTATAACGTTTATAACCTTCAAGTGACCTAAACTGATGAACTGGGGCAAGCACACAAAATGCTGCTTTATCAATTATTAGCCCCGTTCACAAATACTTCAAGATGAACACTTTTCACAACAGTTTATTTCCATATCCTAATAACAGTGAAACAAGAACCTAATTTTTCCTTTGTCTGCACAAGTCTGCCTACAGCTCTAAGGAGGTCAAATCAGATGGCTTTTAGAAAACGCTCACAGAACAAAAGTTATTCCTCAAACTGAATTTAAATCTTATAAACTTTCTGCAGCAATATGTCAACTTTCTGATCTATCTTACCTCTAAATTTAGTCTATTTCTATACACCCTTCCAGTCTTGATAAATTTTTACTTATCTGATCTCCTTAACATATTGTTAAAATATAGCTTCATAACTATGCAATTTTTATGGAGATATAAAACATTAATGAATATTTGTATTTTCATGTCACTACTCCTATTAATTATGTGTGCCAGTAAATCAACAAAATGAAGCACTAAGACACACTGAAACCTAAGCTTAAAACCCAGATGAAACTTCAGTGTATAGATTACAAATACGCTTTTCTTTCTCAAAATTCTTGTAAAGAAGCCCTTCAATATGTAGCTTTTCCTGAACAAATTAACACTAATACATTATTTCTTTTTTTACATCTGTTAAAAAAAAAAAAATCAGGAAATCTTAAACTAATATTTATTTGTAAAACATTTGGCATATGGTGATCAGTAAACATTTAGGAAACAAAAGCTTTATCAAAATGAATACAATTTGTGGATAAACCCTGAATAAAGTGGCTTTGGAAGAACTGGAGTTTGCAGCAACCACCTTTATAAAGGGACCCATTCACTCTCAATGGAAAACACTCAAGCATACCATTCACTAGGTTCAGAAATCATCACAATGTAATTAATTCCAAGGGCATGGGGCTTAACTTATGGGCTAAATCCACACAATCCAGAAGCCCAACATGATATACAAAAGAATGTTTTCCCAACTTTCCAGTCACTGCATTTCCACCTTATCCTACTCTTGCACTGCCAGGCTCCTCTGTCCATGGGATTCTCCAGGCAAGAATACTGGAGTGGGCTGTCAGGCCCTCTTCTACGGGATCTTCCCGACCCAGGGATCAAACCCAGGTCTTCTGCATGGCAGGCAGATTCTTTATCGTCGGAGCCACCAGGGAAGCCCACTCTTGTACTAGGGTATACCTATTAACAATGTCACTAATGTAGTTAAATTTCAGGTGAAGCGTGCTTACAGATACAAATTCCCAGTTTTTGAGAATATTCAAAACTTCAGTTGCTAAGCAAATGTTAATAAATGAAAGACAAATAGCATTCATGAAGTGGAAAAATCCTACCCTTTGATTAACTTAAATAATATATTTTGCTATTCTACAACTGGAAGCTATGGAACTATTTGTGGATTACATCTTCAAGACACACACACACACACACACACACACACACACACACAACCCAGCCCCTCTAAAAAGCCATAAACCAATACCTATTTTCTAAAGGACTTTTCAAGGTGACTTATACTCATTTTAATAAAGTTCTTAATGTATTTGGATATCACAAAATTATTTTTCAGTGAAGATTCCAAAGGATTTCAAATACAGATTAGTTTAGTAAGAGAACTGGTGTACCTGAATGCAGCTAAACCACTCATTCTTTAAAAACCCTGTATCTTACTTGAAAGACTCATGAGAAACAAATTCCATTTTATGAAGATAGAAGCTTGCCACCCAATTTACAATCTATCAAAGAGACTCTATGTTCTTATAAGAATTTTACATGTAGTTTAAAAGTTATATAACATAAGCCATTAAGTACTAACTTTTAGTTTTTTTTCTTATTAGATCTTAAAGGCAGGTGTGAGAAAAAAACAGAAAATGAAGGAACTAGCAAGTTACACTTCATGTAGTATTTTGGCTTGAAGAAGAGGATTTACCGACAGCTTTTGATCAAATTTCTGTTTGTTCATGTCAGTCACACTTAAGTGGTAAGAAATCAAACTTGCCACCCTTTATAGTCTTTAATGCTACATTATAGGATGCAGTCTATTAATTTACAGAAACATATTTTGTAATGAAAACACCTTATGTAACTCTGAATGGCATGAACTTCATGTTAAGGTTTAAATACATTAAGGTTAAAATGTTTTGAGTCTTTCTAAAAATACCAATATACAGTATAGTTTTTAGGTGGTCATTTGCATAGCAAACTATTAAACTAGAAACTCAGTGGTTCTAGGAAAACTTCACATTATGGACCGTTCCAGAAAGATGTATTCAAAATTAAAATTACTTCTCTTAGAAAACTGTAAGCTTTATTTGCTCATCCTCTAGTACACTAACCACTTTTACCCACCCCCACTTTACATAGTACACTGACCTGAACAGATTTTGTGCCACAATTTCATTCAAAGGGCTTCTCATTCATTTTGTGACTGCACTGGATAATCTAGATGAAAGCAATATTGGGGATTTTAAAGTATGGGTCCCTTGTATCAGAAAAGCATGATAAAAAAAAAAAAAAACAACCCTGCATTCAGTAATACTGTCTTTTGAAAAGATATCTTCAAATTGCAAACACATGTATTTTCACAAAACAATTTGGTCAGGAAATTTTATTTTAACATTCTAAAGCAGTAATGCTTCAGATGTTACTTAAGTGCCCCAGACAGGATTAACAAAATTAAATGTTTCTAAATTACAAATTTGGCTCCTTTTGGGAGTCTCAGAAGAAAAACAAAAGAAAATAATCCCCCCTCCCAAAAGAAGTATGACACACACATTTTGAAGAAACCCCAATGTTTCATGCAGTGGTAGGCAAGATGTAAAAAGCCACCCAAATTCACACATTTCTACACCAATCATCATCAGAAAAAAGTACTCCGTAGTCAATCTGTACATCCAAATGCATTTGGGAATCTACACCTACATTACATTATTTAATGTTATATACATTTAATACCCACCCCCCTTGTTTTTAATAATTTCTTATGTAAAACCTTCATTCAAACCCAAAAAAGATGTAAGACTAACTTGGGGGGAGGGGGCAGATAATCACTTTAGACATTCAGTTAAAATGTAGTTTATCTAAATCTCAAAATGTTTAATAAAAACAAATATCTTCTCCATTTAACAATTTGCTTTCTAACTGTACAGTAAATTGCATTGTAGAGAGTACACCTCTATCTTCAAACTATATCTTCTTTGGATGGAATTAAGATGTAACTGGATAGTTTTAAGATAAATAAATGGGAAGTTGGTCCAACTAAGATGACAGCAGATATATTACATGCAGGATTTAATATTTTTAAATTTTCTTTAAAACAAAAAAAAAGGATGCAGTTGAGTTGGGGGGGTGGGGTGGAAAGCAGGTCAAAAAAGAACCCAGGTTCAATATATAAAAATGTCCCACAATAGGTTGATGACGGCAGTAAAAATAAGAGAAAAAAGTAATCTTTCTGGAACATCATTTTTCAGTATTGTACAAACACTAGTGCCAGGAAGATTTCTATTCATGTAATTTTAGCATCCAAGTTTCCCTCTATTTATTTTATTGGAACAAATGCTTTAAATAAACTATTTGTCCTCTTCACTGAAGAGAGCTGGTCTATTTCATCTTTAATGAGCTAGTTTTTGGGAAGTTTAGCCATGTACTGTAGTAATGCCTACTGCATAAAATCCAAGCATTTGCTGTGAACAGTTGGAGAAAGCAGTCAGTAAGAACCTAGGATCAATGGAAATAGATGTTACTTTAAGCCATCCACGAAAGAGACCCACAAAGTACCCAGTGTTAAAGCCCAAATCTTCTTGCGCTTTTTTTTTTTTTTTTTTGCTGTCCAAGTTCCACCCCTGTGAAAGAGAAATTGATCCGAAGTTCCAGGCTTTCTTGGGTCTTTAGTCAATTTTCACATTAGTATAGATTTTTCGGACAAAGGCACTTGTTCCCATGTAACCAATTGCTCCTGTAAAGATAAAATAAGATGTTTTGAAACAAATACATACAGAGTAGTACCCATCATTTACAAACATACACTAAATGCTCTCTGCTCTAGAAAGTTATTCTTTTTTCAAGATAACATCTAATGTTAGCATTCTCCCTAAACTTACTAAAATAGTGTCACTTGTTTTGCAAATCACCTGTTGCTGTCATATACCAGTGTGGCCTGATGTAACATTTTTATAGTTAAATATCAATTATTGCATGAATTATTAACTATATGAATTAAAATGATCTCTTAAAAAGACAGAATAATTTCAGAATGACAAAAATTCATTAAATGAAAAAAATAAGTCTTTTAAAAATTTAAGCATAGATTATTCTAGGTTACTAAAACAATACTAACATGTTCTCCAAACAATATGATACACTTATGGATAATGTAGTAAGAAGTGACTAGTGGTTCTCTCAGGGAAGGACTGAGACCCATGGGCCAATAGCATCTGAAGCTCTAGAGAGGACACATGTCTGATGGCTTCTTTTTTATGTTTAAATTGTAGAAGCTGTGATTGGTAGAAAGGTAGGCATCTGAGGGCATGGATGAGAGAGACAGGTAAGTAGATCAGGAATTTTGAAATGCTGTTTTTGAATAGTTAAGCCTCAAACAGGGCCCAAAATACCAGAAAGAAGGGGTGTTAAATTTTAATCTGTTTTGTTAAATTAAGTTTCTGCCTCATGGCCCTTAAAAAGTGCTCGGCACATGATAAGATACTCAGTAAATATTTGTTGAATGAATGAATTAACTGTATAGTTCTTTACTGTAAATACTAAGAGATCTTTAGGACAAGACAGGTGGTCATTTGTATGACAGAGAAGATTCTCCACTAGATTTAGGAATTTACCATCAAGTCTAAAAGTCAGTCTTCCAAGAGTTAATGATACACACACATACACATACACCTAACTTTGAAGTAACCTTTGAACTAACTTTTATTCACCCAACTGGTGTATGGAAGGAAAAAATAAGTCTTTCTGCCTTTCCTATACATATGAAAACTGTACCTCAAGGGAACCAAATGGCTGATGAAAGGAAGTTTCTCCTTAGAGAAGTGTCCCAGCTAATAAATATAAAAGGAACAATGGAATGAGAATATTGTAACCACTGATGACTTAGTGGAAGAACTAGGCAATAATTATCAACTGCTGCTAACCTCACAGAGACAACCAGACATTTAAGTGTCTCCTTATCAAAGTTTGCAAAACACCTGTTAAGTGTTCTTGGACAAGTATTCTTGAGTATGATCAGGTCCACAGATGTAACTACCACTTTACAGGAAATATGGGGGGAAGCACACAGAGAAACATTAAATAACACCTTGGGGATACAATCAGCCTAACCCAGAGTATGAAAAACTCAACAGGATTTCAAACAAACAAGCCAACTAAAACCTAAGTTTCTTAAGTAATTGCAAGGGAAAAGAGAGTAAACATCAACAGATTTAAAGCTGCTTAAAAGACAGTTTTACCAAGCAGTGCATGGGCTTTTAACTGGATCTTGATGCAAACTATATTACAAAAGAAATGAGGACGTGTGGGATAAAAGTGAATACTAAGTGAATATTTGAGCACATTAGGAAATTATATATATATATATATTAAAATATTATATAACTGCATTCTTATATATTATACCTATATAATAATTATATAAACACTGCACATTTGATGTATCTATATACCAACACACACAAATATTTACAGCTAAAATGACATGAAGTTCGAGATTCACATCAGAAAAAAAGGAGGTAAAGTGGGAATAAAAATAAGACAAGACTGGCTACAAGTTGACAATTACTGATGTTAGGTGTGTTAGGTATGTGGGGACTCACTACATATATACTACTGTTTCTCTTTTTGTATACATTTGAAAATTCCCCATAATTAAATATCAAAAATATTTTTAAAACCCACCCAGACAATAAAGGAAACCTATTTTTGTAATAAATAGACACTTATTTTTTAATATGAAATTATTATATTACACTTGAAAATAGTGATAATTTTAAAATAGCTATATACAAGTCCTTACAAGATAAGTGGAAATAACCATTCAATTTNTTAATTTTTTTTAAACTAAAATGCTATGCTCAAAACATAAAATCTGCAGCAATCTAATTATTTCCCCCTTCACATAATTATTTTTTTCCTACATTAAAAAAAATTTTTTTTTTCTTTCAATTACTGACTGAAAAAGCATATTAGCAACATAACCCAATGAGTTATGGATAATTTTTGTATTATGATGACATTTTAATCATTTCCATTGTGAACTCATTCCCCTCCCCAACAAAAACAGATTAGCACTAAAGGCATAAAACCCATTAAAGAATAAATGTTGGGACACTGCCAGAACGGCAGGGAACTGTAAATGTGCCAGGACTGTCAGGCGGCAAGATGAAATTTCAATAGGAAAAGCATTCAAAAAATTTAGCTATTAAGTAGGGGCACTAGGATTCACGATCAAGACTGGCCCCCCAAAGTCTTGCTCTCCCCAAAACTCCCTACCACGTCTCATACGTCTCACCACCTAATAACAGACCTGCATTATACCTGTTGCTTTATACACATGACACTATTACAGATAATTACTCTGAAAGATATGCCCATTTCATAGATTAGAAAATGAGACTTAAGTTAATATCCCCTCCCATGGCCACAAAGAAGGTTAAGTGGCAGCACAGAGACTTAATCTAGGTCTCTTAGGCTCTCCAGTCCATGTCTTTTCCACTTTTCATGGTGCTTCTAAAAAGTTTTCTTCATTTTCTAGCTATTTTACACATATTATACACGCTATTTATGGTGATAACTATTACCTCTTCCATTTAATGCAAGACTGTGATAGATCCATGAAACAGTGATATTATCCTCTTTTTATAGACGCTTGGAGAACTTGGGGAATCGGATCAAGGTACAGAACCACAGATTGCACAGCCAGAACTTAAGCTCGGCCTGCAAGCACCCAAGTGTGTCCTCATAACCAGTCAGCTCTGCTGCCTCCTGGACACTTTTACCTCAAGGAACAGGGGAACAGAAACTTCCAAACAAAAATCATTTGGCCAAAACCTTAACTTGTTTACACAATAATCTTTTCCAAAAAATCTAAGCTTATATATAAAAGAAAAAGGCAATTCTCAACATGAATGAAAAACTAATTGTGGTACGGAAAATAGGACTATACACAATTATTAAAAACAGGAAATTAAAGAAATCAGAGAGGTAATAAATTAGATTTTGAGGAATAGTTAAAAGGACTGAAATCAGATGTTTGAGTTTCTTTTGGTGTTCCTGATCAAACAATAGAAGGTTATTTCTCAGTTTCCAATTACTGTATTTTTCTGATTCAGAAACACTCAGATCTATTCATGATATTCCAAGAATTTCAGAACTTACCACACATTATCCCCAAGGCTGTGCTAAATACCGCCATATATCCAAAGTAAAATGATGTCTGAAATAAGCCATACATCCTGAAATAAAACCAAAAACATATATAGTATATCCATTTTTACTTTCAACATAAGGCCTAAATCCTAGCATTTAAAATGATAAACTTAGTTACTAAAATACAAAATGAGAAAATGTCTCCACTTACTTTGTTTTGAAAAAATAGTAGTAAAAGGAATACATGTAAACATAAATTGCAGTGGATGCAGCCGAGAGAAAACTTGTCCATTGCCTGAAGAAAAAAAGTAACTCTTTTGAATGGATGGCACTGAAAGATTTTAAAGCAAAGCATTTTATAAAAACATCCTTTACGATTCTATATATTTAAAAACAAATGCATGTATAATGGCATCTAAATATATCATCAACGAGGAGAAAGCCTAAGAACTGGAAGGAGAGATCCTAAATTTTGCCAGATTTCCAATTACAAATGACCCTAAATAAACCATATCCTTTTTCAAATGTCTCCTCATGTTTAAAATAGTGACCCCTCATTAACACTCCCAATGGTTTTGACTGATACTATTTTTTTCTCTAAAATCATCAATATTTTTATAATTGAAAAAACTCCTACACTATCTTAAGAAAATTTGTATATAGATTTTTACTCCACTTGATACATTTCAAATGCAATCTTATCTTAAATTATATGGTCCCCAGAAGCTCTTCCCAGAAGCAAGCACTCACCACCTGTAATCCTCTGCATTTAGCAGAAAGTACGTGCACACGATGGTCACACAGACAGTCACAATGCACAGGATGACCAGCACCAGCATCATGAAGCCGTAGACGTAATAGATCTTATACGCCCAGAAAGAGGTGAAGATGAAATACCTAAACACAACCCAACAAAGACACAGCTTTCCAGTCTTTATTCATAAAACTCACCCTGCGCTTGCTGAATCTCATTTGCACCTTAGTTATCACTTAAATCTCAGTATTTTTCTTTCAACCAACTTTCAACAGTTTCCCTTCCTCCCCTTTCATTAAATCATTTACAATTCTCTCAAAAATATTTTCTTAGCTAATCTTTCAAGAACAGATTCATTAGTAGGGTAGGGTATTCATCTCTAAGTGAACTGAATAAATTAGAAGCTTTAGGAGTGTATTGTAGAAAAGAAAAATGAAAATAGCTAAAAATTCATATTTTCAAAATAAATTCATTTATTTTTTTCTGCATTCAATACTATACAAGCAATGCAGTTTATAAAACACCCAATTAAATTTTTTAAAAAGGTTTGATATGGTAATAATGTATAAAATTAGGAAAATGAAAATAATTAGGAAAAGAAAGCCTAAGAAAGCTCTAAGCCATTTTCATAGGACCGCAAGAGAAAGGCCACTATGATTTTATACCAAAAAAGATCCTTTCCTCTAATTCCATTAAACAGTTCAGTTCAGTCGCTCAGTGGTGTCAGACTCTGCAACCCCATGAATTGCAGCACGGCCAGGCCTCCCTATTCATCACCAACTTCCGGAGTTCACCCAAACTCATGTCCATCGCGTCGGTGATGCCATCCAGCCATCTCATCCTCTGTCGTCCCCTTCTCCTGCCCTCAATCTTTCCCAGCATCAGGGTCTTTTCAAATGAGTCAGCTCTCAGCATCAGGTGGCCAAACTATTGGAGTTTCAGCTTTAGCATCAGTCCTTCCAAAGAACACCCAGGACTGATCTCCTTTAGAATGGACTGGTTGATCTTCTTGCAGTCCAAGGGACTCTCAAGAGTCTTCTCCCAACACTACAGTTCAAAGGCGTCAATTCTTCGGCGCTCAGCTTTCTTCACAGTCCAACTCTCACATCCATACGTGACCACAGGGAAAACCATAGCCTTGACTAGACGGACCTTTGTTGGCAAAGTAATGTCTCTGCTTTTGAATATGCTAAGTTGGTCATAACTTTTCTTCCAAGGAGTAAGCATCTTTTAATTTCATGGCTGCAATCACCATCTGCAGTGATTTTGGAGCCCAAAAAAATAAAGTCTGACACTTTCCCCATCTATTTCCCATGATGTGATGGGACCGGATGCCAAGATCTTAGTTTTCTGAATGTTGGGCTTTAAGCCAACTTTTTCACTCTCCTCTTTCACTTTCGGCAAGAGGCTCTTTAGTTCTTCACTTTCTGCCATAAGGGTGATGTTATCTGAGGTTATTGATATTTCTCCCGGCAATCTTGATTCCAGCTTGTGCTTCTTCCAGCCCAGCGTTTCTCATCATGTACTCTGCATATAAGTTAAATAAACAGGGTGACAATATACAGCCTTGACGTACTCCTTTCCCTATTTGGAACCAGTCTGTTGTTGCATGTCCAGTTCTAACTGTTGCTTCCTGACCTGCATACAGGTTTCTCAAGAGGCAGGTCAGGTGGTCTGCTATTCCCATCTCTTGAAGAATTTTCCACAGTTTCTTGTGATCCACACAGTCAAAGACTTTGGCATAGTCAATAAAGCAGAAATAGATGTTTTTCTGGAACTCTCTTGCTTTTTCCATGATCCAGCGGATGTTGGCAATTTGATCTCTGGTTCGTCTGCCTTTTCTAAAACCAGCTTGAACATTTGGAAGTTCATGGTTCACGTATTGCTGAAGCCTGGCTTGGAGAATTTTGAGCATTACTTTACTAGCATGTGAGATGAGTGCAATTGTGCGGTAGTTTGAGCATTCTTTGGCACTGCCTTTCTTTGGGATTGGAATGAAAACTGACCTTTTCCAGTCCAGTGGCCACTGCTGAGTTTTCCAAATTTGCTGGCATATTGAGTGCAGCACTTCACAACATCATCTTTCAGGATTTGAAATAGCTCAACTGGAATTCCATCACCTCCACTAGCTTTGTGTGATGCTTTCTAATGCCCACTTGACTTCACATTCCAGGATGTCTGGCTTTGGGTGAATGATCACACCATCGTGGTTATCTGGGTCGTGAAGATCTTTTTGTACAGTTCTTCTGTGTATTCTTGCCACCTCTTCTTAATATCTTCTGCTTCTGTTAGGTCCATACCATTTCTGTCCTTTATCAAGCCCATCTTTGCATGAAATGTTCCCCTGCTATCTCTAATTTTCTTGAAGAGATTGCTAGTCTTTCCCATTCTGTTGTTTTCCTCTATTGATCTGTGAGGAAGGCTTTCTTATCTCTCCTTGCTATTCTTTGGAACTCTGCATTCAGATGCTTATATCTTTCCTTTTCTCCTTTGCTTTTCGCCTCTCTTCTTTTCACAGCTATTTATAAGGCCTCCCCAGACAGCCATCTTGCTTTTTTGCATTTCTTTTCCATGGGGATGGTCTTGATCCCTGTCTCCTGCACAATGTCACAAAGCCATCATTAAAACAAAAAGGGTTTTCTTAACCTCTTTTCTTTTTCTTGTTCCCTTCTGCTTGTTAGTTACCTTATCTATTACTCATTCTTTCAACAGATATTTACAGAAGCCCTACACATATCAGAGAAACAGTGAAAATAGAATTAGACAGTCTCTACCCTCGAGGAGATGAGTTCAGTGAGAAGCGTCAGCAGAGGGACAGTCGTGACACGCCGTGACAGGCGCTCCATCAATGTGCCTAAGGGGAGCACCTAAGCAGGGCTCTGGGCGAGGGAAAGGGTGCCCCCCTAACTCCTATCTCTCCTTATCTTATTATGATGAAATCTCTCAAAACAAATACACTGCCAAAACTTACATTTCAATAAAGATTGAGCCAAAAGGTAAAATTCCTCCTAGGCAAACAATAACTGCAGGCTCCATGAACCTGGAAAATATTAAAATTAACAGTTAACTTCTAGTATGATTTCCACATTATATTAACTCTGATAATAGGAATCAGAATACTTGGTACTTAAAAATAATCTAAAGGACA
This sequence comes from Redunca redunca, assembly GCA_006410935.1. Taxonomy (NCBI): domain Eukaryota; kingdom Metazoa; phylum Chordata; class Mammalia; order Artiodactyla; family Bovidae; genus Redunca; species Redunca redunca. Next base: position 770,715 of record SJYQ01001025.1, read on the forward strand.
GAAATAAGCCAGTAAAGAGAAAAACAAAAATCCAAAGAGGCACAATATTGAAATGGGATTTCAAATTAGCCATAGTTAAAATTCTTTTGGGAATTAAAGCCCAAGATAAGAATTTCAGGAACACAAATTCTTGCTATCGGCAGAACTCAAGAAAAACTCTGTCTCCTCCTGACCTATACTTTCCAGTAACTTCTAAAAATTTTAGTCCTTTACTTATAGAAAGCCATAGGAAAAGAAAATATAAGTTTTGAAACCACCTCCCCCATCTGAAATAATGTTTCCCAAATTGTGGCCTTGCCAGTCTCTTTGCTCATGCTTTCCTTGGTTCAGTATTTCCTTTTCCTTTGAATTATACAATTCAAGTATTATGAGTTCTGAGTTATAAAAGGAGTCAAAGATGACTCAAAAATAAAATTCAAACCTCATTCATTCACTCAACAAATGTTTACTGATTGCAGTCAGTAATTCTGCAACCCTGAATGCCTTCCCTTGTCTCATATTTCTTTTCCTGCAAGTACTGGCTCGAGTGTTCTCCCTATACAGCCCTTCCCAAGTCTCCCAGGCAGAGGCGGGTTCTTCCACTGCCTCCTGAGCGTAACTCCAAGGCTGCGCTTACCACACTATACTCTACTAATTACTTATATAATTACTCACTAGATTGTAAACCCTGGCAGGCAGAAGCTATTCATCTAGGTATTCCCAGGGCCTGGCATACTACACTGCACATAAAAGACAGCAAACTGCCATTTCTGACATGAACAAACTACAAAATTAAGAAGAAAATGAGTTTGAGAGCTGAAAAAAAATTTAAAGATCATTTAATCTTGTCTCCTTTCCTCCTTTTATAAAAAGATCCATAGAGGTTAAAACCGCCTTGCCTGCCAGATCTAGGATATGGATTTTGGTTCCCGTATAGTGACATATAGAAAATGAAGAGACACACGAGCTTTTCCTACACCCAAACGTGACCCATGGTTAGCAAGGGTACAGGTTACTCCTTCTTCTCTTTCACCAGCCTAGTGACCCAGAGGAACTTCTGTAATTTCTGACTAGGCTTTTCCTTCAATCTTATCCTCCTCAGTAATGGGTGAAGGATGAGGATATCAATGGGCCTTAATAGGCTTATCTTGAATTTGAAGAAGATAAAACTGACTTTAAAACACAGACTACAGTTCTCATAAGCACTAATCTAAAAAAAAGGAAAAAAAAAAACCATGTATAATTCCTAAGACTAGAAAAGATCACTCTCCCTTTAAACTATGGGGCTATTTTATCCAGCTTCCACTTCTACAAATGTCTGCATACCTCCAGGTCTTCAAAAGACTGTCTAAGTACTTGAAAATAAGTAATACTTATAATATAGCAAAATATCTATGAACAGAAGCATTTCAATATATATCCCCTATTATGAGTATGTAGTTTACCATATAGCTGTTTTAATGAGATGGGGAATAAAAAAATATGCAGTAAGATTGTTCTATTATGTCCGTAAGAATTAGTAAAATGAATACAGAAGAGCATAAATCAGCACTAAAACACTGAATATACTAATTTTAAAGGGCAAAACATATACACAGTGAGTTCACGTTTTATTCAAATTTGAATTACAAAAATTAGAAATATAAACAGATTAGTGATATCTCATTTTATGTCCAAGGCTGAAAAAATATAAACTATCTCAAGTTAAAAATCCATCAAGAATCACTATTTCAAAGCCGACTAAATGAACTATAAACTATGTTTAAACTACTGCAGTAGAAGAATAGCTTTAGCTGTTAAACAGAAATACCTGTCATCTTTTGTCAGGATTAAATGTTGAATTATGGGAGATCCTCAAAAACACATTTTGTGCATAAAATGATGACATGTACCTAAGAGATTTCTATACTCTCCCAGAAGTGAAGATAAAGAATGTAGGTCAGTAAACTACGTGCTCAGTCACATCCAACTCTGTGTGGCCCTATGGATTGGAGGCTGCCAGGCTCCTCTGCCCATGGAATTTTCCAGGCAAGAATACTGAAGTGGGGTGCCATTTCCTACTCCAGGGGATCTTTCTGACCCAGGGATTGAACTGGCCTCTCTTGCATCTCTCGCATTGGCAGGCAGATTCTTTAACACTAGTGCCACCTGGGAAGCCCCAGTTCATCTCTCAACTGATTCAAAATATATATGGCTAAATGTGGGTCAATTTTAAATAAAAAATGTGGTAAGGACACTGAAATTGTAAGCCAGGAGTTGGCAAAGTTTTTCTGTAAAGGCTCAGATAGTATTTCATGTTCTACAGGTGATATAGTTGGTGTCTGTTATAACTCTTTAACTCTGATGCTATAGTGGAAAAGCAGTCAGAGACAATATGGGAACAAACAGGCATGGCTATATTCTAACAAGATTTTATTTATAAAAACAGATTTGGTTTATAGGCTGCAGTAATACAACAGCTGCTGCATTAGGTCCTATCTGCCTCTAAGAACTAGTGTACTGACCAAAGCATTTCTCTGTGAATGGCACTAATATTCAAAAAGTGAAATAAAGATATCATTTATTACTACTCCTAACAATATACGCTGAAGGAGAAAGAAAAAGAAAAATGTTAAGTTTAAACTTATAAATACATGCCAATTCTAAAAGTTATGTATACGCAATAGCCTTAAGAATTTATATATTTTGAGAAGCAATCAAAACAATTTAGCATTCTCTTTACCATTTTTTCTCCGGTATGGGACGAGGCACAGCATTGACACGACAAGGAAAGTTGGGTTGACCTGATAGATTTCGGCCAAGTATTGTACCAACAAGATTTAGAGGAAGGATAACAAAAAAACAGATGCAACAAACAGCCACCTGTAAATTAAATTAAAATGTGTGTGATCACTCAGAGAACAATAATATTAACAAAAACAAATAAAAGGATACAAAAATTTAAATGCAATTTGATTAGAAAAGAAAATGTTTAAATTCAAAATGGGTTAAAATTGTGCAGAATACATACTAATAGCAATAGGAAAAGAATGTACTTTAAAATATTAGAATTAAACTAAATACAAGTTGAACCATATTTCCAATCAACTGCAGTTCCTATTTCCTATTTTTTCACACTGCCCCTGCCACAGTCCTTTTTTCTCTCAGTTTCAGCTGTCATGATTTTAACATACCCTTTCTCTTTTATCATTATAACCAACTTATTTACTTGCCTGCACTTCACTGAGCTCCTAATAAGCTCAAGGACCTTTACAAGTGTTATTTTCCTACTTCCCAGGTGACGAAAACGAGACAGAGAGGCGGCGTGACTTCCCTTGAGCACACAGTTTAGTAGGTAGCCAAACTAAGATTTCAATTCAGATCGGCCTGTCTCATTCTGTCTGCTCATTTCTATTCTACAGTGCCTTAGGATCTTACAAATAGGAGAACATCACTATTTATGCATATATGTATATTACTAAAATAATATGAGTATTTCTCTGCCTATTAGTAATCCAAAATCTAACATTACAGGGGAGACCATACAGAGATTCTAGAACCAAAGTTAAGGAAGCATTTATTTTTGTGATTTTTTTTTTCTTTTTAATATAAACTTGTATTCTTACGAAGACACACTCAAGCTCCTTCCAGCCAGCAAGTGAATTAGGATTAGTTCACTATGAACTTCTAAAACTGAAACAAAACTGAATCACTTCTAGTATCTCTCCAATATATATTTTGGGGTTCTAATAAATGAAAAGTAAAAGTGAGAGAAAAGCTGAATGAAAATTGCGAAGAAGTTAACTGAGAGAAATGAAGAGGTGTGGGGTAGAAAATCCACAGTGATGACATGAGGAGGAAAGACTCTATCTTGAAGCACCATTACTGGAAACTCTGCATCTTCATTACACCCTGATTGTGCTTGCACGCATTTAAACAGACCAAAGAGTACATCATTTTCCTTTCAGGCAGTGCTTAGTTGCGCAGCCGTGTCTGATTCTTTGCGACCCCAAGGACTGTAGCCCACGAAACCCCTCTGTCCATGGGGATTCTCCAGGCAAGAATACTGGAGCGGGTTGCTATGTCCTCCTTCAGAGAATCTTCCCAACCCAGGGATCAACCCCAGGTCTCCTGCATTGCAGGCGGACTCTACCATCTGAGCCACCAGGGAAGCCCAGGAAAACTTGTATAAAAGTAGGAGAGTTAAGAGTTCTGACATTCCATTTTAAAGCTCAGACTTAGAAACTCAAATCAGTGGTATCTCAGTTTAGATGTGTTAATAATATGAATTTCTGCTTATATAATAATAAGAAAACGTGAAACATAAAAAAAGGCAGACGTTTTAAAGATATTTTAAATACTAGGATATATTGTGAATTATACATATCCCATATATGGGGGTTGAATTCTGTCTCAATTTTTGTTGTTTTTTAAATTATTACTTTGCTACCATTAAGTATATACAATTCATAAATATTAAAACACTGTAATAGAGACCTACATATTTTCGCTTAATTTACCAGAACTCAAATTTCAAACAAGGACTGAAGAGAAGTTGTTGAGAAAACATTCATATGTAGAATGACATGCTCTAGCAAAGTGGTCTTCATCTGTTCCACAGAACCCTCAAGTCCTGCTGAAGAAAGTTCTGGTTAGGAATTCCACAAGCACTTGATTTGAATATCCTTTTGAAAACAGCTTTTAAAAAAAATTTATATTTTTAACTGTAAAAAAAAAAAAAGGCAGGAGGAGGGTCAAGAGGGAGGGGACATATGTATACCTATGGCTGAGTAATAGTTGATGTATGGCAGAAACCAACACAGTATCGTAAAGCAATTATCCATCAATTAAAAATAAAGTTTAAAAATAAAGAACAATAACAACAAAATAAACAGACTCAAATTAGTTTTATACCAAATATTAATACCTGGATACCACAATCAGGTTAACTCATTTCATATACACTTCAGAATAAAGTTTCTTCTGCTCTCTCTGTATATATGTATTTGGACTCCTAGTAAATGTATCACTGATGAGGAAGGTCTACACTGGTCTTTTGTTCCTCCTTCCCATACCCAACTCCCACCCAGTTCTGGCCTGCACATATTTGCTCATTAAAAGCTTTATAAGCAAATGCACTACAATACATGCATGTCATAAGCAATTAAGTGGCAGGTGAAATGAAGGCATACCTTGCCTGTGTGCTCAAAGCATTAACAACAGTCAATAAAGGAACCTATAAACAGTCTCAAGACATTATCAACTGTTTATATTTGTTTAATTCCCCCTCCCCCTTTTCCTGACTTTAATACATGGTAAAAATTCGACAAGTAAGTTGGAAACTATTAGTGAGTAAACTGTAAAACCAATTTCCTGCTCCTTTATGTCCAAGTTCTGGATGAGTTTACTTGAAGAAATACTCTGAGACTGCAAGGCGAGCTGTTAAAAGAAAAGAGTCACAGGGAACTAAATCATCTGTGAAGTCAGAATTTTTCTCAGTACTGATACTCAACCAAATAAACTGGTTACTAAAGAACACTATCTTACCCCTTGATATGATGTCTGTATTCATCACAACTTTCTTGGCTTCATTAAAATTAAAATGTTAAAGTACTGAATTAGCAAAATTTATTTATACTAATAGAATCATGCTTATTATCTGCTTTCTTTCTTGGGCTTCTGCATTAAGCTTTCATTTAACTTGAAATTTAGCAACTAAGAGTTAAAAAATTATTAGCCTAATATACTGGTGAAAACCCTGGAACTCAAACTAATATAGGGCCTTCGCTTAGAGCTTCTAGCCTTTGTTCACGGATCAATGTAAAGTGAAAACAGGGAGGAGGGAAGGAAGGACTCACTCCAGGTTGAGGGCGTCCCCTAGCGACAAGAAGAACAAGTCAGAAACAAAAACTACGTATCACTCCTTAATATCCCAAAGATGTTCCAAATGGTCAAGTATTCTCAATCTCAGTCACAAGACAAGATTGTGAATATTATTTTATCTTTGTCTCCAAACTGGCCTTTTAAGGAAATCTGTGGTGTGAGTGAAATGGAAAGGGAAAAGGCAGCCTAAAATGTGCTATTTTGGAATGCTAAAGGATATAAATTTCACTGTCTGTCTGAGGATGGCAGATAGTAATTGCTTATAGGTGGGGTGATTCTCAGGCTTCCCAGGTTGTGCCAGTGGTTAAAAAACCCTCCTGCCAATGCAGGAGACAGAAGAGACTCAGGTTCAATCCCTGGGTTGGGAAGATCCCTGGAGGGCACAGCAACCCACTACAGTATTGCCTGGAAAATCCCATGGACAGAGGAGCCTAGTGGGCTACAGTTCATGGGGTTGCAGAGAGTTGGACACAACTGAATCAACGTAGCGCAAGGTGATTCTCAGAAAATATATCATCTTCTCAGTCATTATGTTTAGGTATTTCCTTGGCATGTACTCAGAGCAGACGATTTTTATCACTCCTTTTCTACTTATACGTTTTATACCTTTATACCTATATAAAAATTAGCTTCAATTTAAGCATGCTGACAATAATCAACCTAGTAAACAGGACACTGCAAACTCAAACACAAATACTTATAAGAAGCCCATCTTACAGATATTTTCAACACTTCTCATTCTGATTCCTGGCAACTTCAATACTATCATAGAAGAAAACACTGGATTTGAAGTTAAGAACTTATTCCACGGGGCTGGCCAAAAAGTTTTTCTGTAAGCTGGTATGGAAAAACCTGAATGAATTTTTTTGCCAATCCAATATAAAGCTAGTATTATCCTGATACCAAAGCATTAAAAAAAGACATTATAAGAAAACTGCAGATCAGTATTTCTCATAAACATAGATGCAAAACAACAAAAAGAACAAATTTCAGCAAACTAAATCAAGCTATATATAAAATGGATAACACATCATAACAAATTAAGGTTTATCAACAGAATTCCAAATTGGTTTAAGATTCAAAAATCAATCAATGCAATCCACCATATTATCAGACTAAAAAAAGAAAAATCACAGATCATCTCAAAAGGTGCAGAAAAAAATTGTTGCAAGAGACAACCTCCCTTCACAAAAAAACAAACTCAGCAAATTAGGAATAGAGGGAAACTTCATCAACCTGATGAAGGACATGTATGAAAAAACTACAGGTAACATTTCTTGATGGCATAAGGCTGAATACCTTGCCCCTAAGACTGGGAATAAGATAAAGACTCTGCTCTCACCTCTTCTGTTCAACACTGTACTGTAGGTTCTAGCCAGTGCAATAAGGCAAGAGAAAGAAAAGAACTAGAGGTTCTAACCAGTGCAGTGAGGCAATAAAAGGTATACAGATTAGAAAGGCAGAAGTAAAACTGTTTATTCTTAGACAACACAATAATATATGCAAAAAATCTCTGGGAATCTACAAAAAAGAAATGAGAAATAATAAGTGAGTTTAACCAAGTTGCAGGATGCAAAGCCAATATGCATAAATCAACTGTTTTTTTATACACTAGCAACAAGCAACCAAAATTTTTAATTTAAGAAATATCATTTACTAATTAAAAAAAATGAGATACTTTACATGAAAAGTTTACTGACCGTTGTTCAAGATAACTGCTAGGGAACTTTTCATGTAAAGGGCCAGATACTGCATATGTTAGACCTTGCAGGCCACAAGGTTTCTGCTGAAATTACTCTGCGGTTGTAATACAAAAGCAGCCATAGGCTCTAGTGACTTAGACAGTAAAGAATCTGCCTGCAGTGGAGGCGACCCAGGTTCAATCCCTGGGTCAAGAAGATCCCCTGGAGAAGGGAATGGCTACCCACTCCCATGTTCTTTCCTGGAGAATTCAATGGACAGAGGGGCCTGGCAGGCTACAGTCCATGAGGTTGTAAAGGGTCGGAAACAACCAAGCGACTTTCACTTTAGACAAAAATTGTGCCACAGCATTTACAAAAACAAACAGCTGGCTAGACTTGACCTGCAGGCCATAGTTTGCTGACCTCAATCTAGAAGATACAGTTGTTTCTTAAAACTTCAGAATTCTTGTCATACTTTATTTAGGAGTATTTTTGTTAACACCAGCTTTTTCCTCAGTCAACAAAAAAAGTTTAAAACAACTGCGGTGGTCCTCATATAATCTTGTATTTGCTAACACGGTATGAATTTTTCTAGTTGTTTTCAAAATTATCATATTGACATCTGTATTTTTGTGTGCATGGAAACACAAACGTCTAACTTTCAGTTACTAAAAGCAGATAAGAATTGGTTTTATTTCTTAAACTGTCAATTACTCATATAACTCTAAGCTAAGAAGCCTCATCATTTTCTAATTCTAAGCCAAGAAAGTCCTGTTTTTTTCCCATTGAAAAATAAACCACTTTTTTTTTAATGGCATACTTAAAGGATTTCCAGCTTCTGATACTTGATTTTGAACTCTACATCATGTATTGTTATTACAAAACTGTTTCTGCATGTAATCACATTAATTTACTTATGTCATATACAAAACAGTGAGGAGATTAAGACTATAAACAACTTTGCAACATGGATGTAATAAAAGTTTCAATACTTTGAAACAAAACAAAAACTAATGCTGTTAAATAAAAACAAGTTGAAATTCAAGTATGTGTATATAACTGCTTAAATGTAAATGCATTAAGTCAAATACAAAAATTGGTTTTTCTTAAATGCATAATTATTTATTGCCATGACAAATTGTTTGGTCCAAAATGAAAGCTATATTCAGAATGAGATTTGCCCTTAAATTGAAGAGGTAATTAATGAAACATCCGTGCAAAATAAAGTGCAAGCAGTGTAAAATTAAAAAAAAAAAAAAAATGAGATACTTAGGAGTAATTTCAATAAAAGCTGTACAAAACCAGAGCATTAAAATCTACAAAACGTTACAAAGAAAAAGTAAAGATGTCTAAATAAGTCAAGAGATATACCATGTTCATTAGTCAAGACTCAATATTGTTAAGATGTGAATTCTTCCCAAGTTTATCCACAGATTTAATGGAACTCTAATCAGGTTTTTCTGTAGAATTTGACAAGCCAATTCTAAACTTCACATGGAAATGCAAAGAACCTAAAAACTCCAAAACAACTTTGAAAAAGAATTGACTTCACGAATTATTGTAAAGCTACAATAATCAACACAGTATGATATTGGAAAAACAAACAAACAAACCCAAATCAGTCAATGCAACAGCAAAGTAGAAAAGCAAGTCCAGAAGTAGATTCACACAGACACATGGTCAATTGACTGCACTCTTCTCATAACCTTTGAGAGACCACAAAATAGCACTCATCTTAATCTGTCTCCATTCTTCCCTCACTGTGCTTATTTCTGATTATACCTCATGGATTTCATTTCTGAGACCCCTGAGTTCTCATGACATTTTCCCAGTTATGGTAAAATATTTGGGTCATGAGAGAGTATCTCCCTGAATATTTGTGAAATCTTTTTTCCTAACACCCAGGGCACAGTTCTGGTACTTCCCCTCCCAAGGTAAAACAAGCCTTAAAATGACAAGCATGGCTGATGGCCTGTTACCTCTCCATCAACTATTCCACCTGCTGAGAGACAGAATCGCAAAGCATGATAAGTCACGATCTATCAGTGCATTCTGAGGCGAATGATATGTAGATTGAAAGGTTATCAGTTCCTGTGCTACTTTGTCTCCATGAGTTTAAAACTGCAATTTGGTTCTCTGTCCTTTGAAAACCTCCAATATCATTAAGAACCTAAGATTTACAACCCAGAAAAGACTTGATGCCTAAAACATTTTTTCAGAATACCCTGGCAAACCTTTCCTCATTCCCAAGAAACCCTCACAGGACCAAAAACTCTGGGTATGACACTTAAATCATTTTTGAACAAATTCCAAAGGAAAAAGGTTCTACTTTAACCAGATTCAATTTAATCTGAAGTACATTCTCCAACTCTCTGTAGTATCTCAGCCAGAATAGGCGAACTTCAGGAACAGGTATGGTCATCTCTGAACCATCTTTGACCCCAAATTTCATTTAAATGCTCTCTTATAGAGTTTTGTAATATTCTCTAGGAATCATGCCTTAAAATGAGATGATAGACATTAGCTTAGATTACCGCTACCATCCTCTATTTATGTTTCTTTACCTTTAATAAGCTGCTAAGATTGAAAAGTACAAGTTTAATCTGGCATGGATTTAATGGCTTTTACGTACAGGTACGTATGAAAAGAGAATTTGGGGTCCAGAGACAAACTCTCCCACTTTCAAAGTTATCTTGGGCTAGTCCTGGGGACAACAGAAGTATTCTGACAAAACTCCAGACTCCAAGTGGACAAAATCCCCATTGTTCTGGTGCCTCTACAGGGCAACAAAGAAGCTGAAGTCACTCTTACTAAGAATGAATTAAGCCCTCAATTGTGGACTCTCTGAGAAAACAGAACTAGAGTGAAGATTACCCAGAGAAAGGGCTCAACAGCCACAATATCAAAGGAACGGGGACAGAATAAGCCTGGGGAAGAGTATACAGGAGTATTTGAAGACTCTGATTTTAAACGAGGGTATTAAAGTCAGGGATCCAGTTTCTCAGACATTTGGGACTTGTGAACTTTATAGCTAACAGATCCATCCTCAGATGCTGAGAACTAGAATCAGGTAAACACTAGAGATTGGGTTTAAAGTAGGACAGATAAACTGGCATAGGATAAAGCCCTGAGCATTGAAATTTTTTAAACTTCCAAGTGATTCTATGAATACCCAAGGTTGGGGACCATGGAGTTTATGAGAATAATATAACCATTTCCTTCATAGTGTCAACAAGTCAAATAACTTAAAATACAAATTTAAGTAGTTAAAACACTTAATGTACAACTAGGTCAAATATCTCAATTCTTACATTTCATGTTCTAAACAAATTCTGATACTCTTAAAAGGAAGAAAAAATTTAGACCAAACACCTGATTACAACCTGAGAGCAGTATTCCTTCATTACAAAGACCAGGACACCAAGACCAGGACATTGTAGAAGGATGCGAAGCACCAACAGTCAGTCTTTAAACAATAAAGATCAATTTCATAGACCACCTCTTGCTCAGCATAGGGTCTGATACTATATTTGAGTAATCAGTAATTATTAAAGTATTTAAAGGTAAATTACACTGAACGTTAACGTTCGTTAACGTTTAAAACCCCATTTACAGAGTGGCAAAATTTATAATTTTTGTGAAACAAAGCAACTTTGAAATAACATTTTTACCATAACAAATTAAAAACTTTATGATAAAAATTATAATGGAATCTGAATTTTAATTTTTAAAGCACTATGATAGTAATTCATTTGGCAGCTCACCTCTAAGTAACTTGACTCTCTCTATATAATTTCTGAGGCCTAGAACTACTATAAAGCAAATTATTTTCCAGTTCTTAATGTTACTAATTCTTTTACCCTTTCCTAACCATTATCAGTATCCGTGGCTTGCAAAAACAAAATACAAACCAAAAAAAGCTCCTAATTTTGAAGCAATCTGCAAAATATTCCTAAATAAAAATTACTAAAGATTTAATAAAAACATATATGCAAGGTATCTCTGAAAAACTTGGACTGTAAAACAACCAATCATCTGGACTTTTCTGAGACCATTCAATAATTCCCATATGATAGAAAGAAACCCAAAACAAGGTTAAAATTCAGAGATACGGGTTCCAGTTGCAATTCTGCCACTGAATCTATATGACGTTAAACGTTATCTTACCTCTCTGAAAAACAGTAACCACCTTGCAACTTGCGCGTGTGTGTGCATGTCTGCGTAAGTGTACACTGAGACTGAAGTCTACTCTAGGCCTAAAATTCTGTTTCTAGTAAAATGATAACAACTGGAAAAATCAAGAGACTGTGAGTTACCTCCATAAAGCACCAGTATTCCTGTGCTTTCATTTTAATATATTTTAAAAATTTACAACATTTCAAACTGTGATAACATGTAAGATATAAAATAGGACTTTATTATTTATAGCACGTAAGTTATCAATATTAATATAAATGCTTTCATGAGGTTCTAGAATTAGTAGTTACCAAAAAAAAAAAAAAGTTACAGACAGTCTTCACTTCACCACTGCACTCAACGATCACCTTAAAACACCCAAGTTTCTCGTGTGTCATCATCCTTCCTCTGCAATATCCTCACCACCAGTTTCCCTCATTTCTAATAAACAGTGTTCTCTTTTGTCTTACTTTAAAGTTGACCTTTCACTTCATTGGTTGACAAAATCAAGAAAAATCTTCTTTACCTAACTTGCCAGGACTGAGTAGGGACTGGCTGCAAATAGTAAAAGGCAGCTGTTATACTTAAGGTACCTCCTAGTTTAGAGGTACCCTGGAGAGACAGTAGACCTCATATTACAATGCTTATCAGTCAGTCAGTCAGTTCAGTGGTGTCTGACTCTTTGCAGCCCCATGGACTGCAGCACGCCAGGCCTGCCTGTACATCACCAATATACTCTCAGTTTAAAAGAAAGATTCGAGCAACTCACCATTGTTCCAAAAGGAATGGCTCTTGAAGCATGGTAATAAATGGCTATGAAGTTGATGAAGAAGGCAGTGCCACACACCATAGCGGGGATGAGGAATGCACCAATGAACATCTGCTTTATCCATCTCCTTCCTGAAAGAAAAGGGAGACTGACAATCAGAGAAGCTAGGTAGACAGACATGCATCAGTGTTTGAAAGGTGGCTGTTTCTCTTATGAAGTTCCAACTCTTTTCTAGCCTTCTCTTTTCCTACACTTTCAGTGCAGGACATGGACATAATCAGATCCCCTCAGGACACTGTCAATCAGAAAAGAACCTTTAGGTTACTCTTCATAAGATCTGATACTCCTGGGCTTAAGTCTGAACTCTGTCAACTTTCAAGAACAAGTGTAGTAAAGTTAAGTTTGGTTGGGTGTTCTTCACTTGCAATCAGACTAAAAGCGAATTTATGTTCAATTTCCTGTTTTGAGTAACCTGTTCCTGCTGTGGAAACTTGTCTAGAGACCATAAACTGTACAGCTCTTAGCCTAACTAGTTTTCAGATCAAGTTCAAAGCAGGCATTACTGCAGGCATCCTTACTTCCTCAGGATGGTAGACCTGCGTGCTAAGACTCATTTCCCATATCCAGAGGGAGAACAGAGAAACTCAACAGCTAACCAGAGTAGTCAGGAATCTGCAATGATACTCCTTCAGGCAAGCCAAAGAATTATCTCTGTTTACAGTTAGACCACACTAAGTCTGACAGGACCAATTTTTTACCAAGCCATGGTAATCAGGATATCCTGGGGGAATTTTAAATGATCGTGTGCTCTGAGCTCCTCTAGCCTGTATGTCTAGCCTACTGAAAGAAGGGCAGGACCCTCTAATGCTGACACTGCTTAGGAAGGGCTGGGAAAATCACACTAGGAATATATATATATAATATATATATATATAATATATAATCTATCCTGAGGAATATAATTTTAACATCTTTCAACAACCTTTCCTTCACAAACTGAAATATGCATGTCTGCTACTTTTATCACTTTTCTGACCCCAGCCAATTACAGGAAAAACAAAGGAACTTAAAGACCTTAAATGCCATCACAGAAAGAAACACCATGAGGCAGAAACCTCACATCATACATGAACACCCATCATTTTCAGGTTACAACGGTAAAGAAGCAAGGGGGTATTTCAGATGAAGCTCCCTTAGCAAAAGATTGTGACAGAAAATCTTTCTACAGGATCCTTTGATAAGTATTTAAGGGTCAACAGAAATAAACAGCTTCCCTTCCTGTTATCCTCCCACTGCCCAGACATGTATCCATAAACCATGAAACATGCCTTTATGTTCAGCTGTAAAGCTACAGAGTCTATGAGGAAGCCTCCTGTGGAGCACTCTGGGGAACTAGACACCTCAAAGCAAAATACACTCTCTCCCGCAGCTTCCTTAGGCCTAACTTCACAGTGGACAACAGAGATAATCTACTAATTATTCATAATTTTAGGAAATAAAATGTAAGGATTCCATAAAAAGCAGATGAGAACATGTAACAGGTTTGGTGGAGATTATGTGAAACTGGATAACAAACGACTTTATAACAGCTATACTGCCCATTTTAAACTCCATATACCTCACAGTGAAATATTAGCATCTAATTAAAAACACAAACAGTAACTCAGAAATTACCTCCTTGTCTAGCATACAGACTTCCTCCAAAATAACCATTCACTGGAGATGTCGCAGCGTAGACAAATATGGCTGTACTGAGCATTGATCCCCTCCTAAAAAGGCAAAACATATACGATAAACTAAAACCAATTATTTAAAGAGAATATCATACAGTCTATCACATTAACATCAGTTTAATATCAAAGACTAATATCAGTGATATTACTGCTAATATCAAATTTAGCAGTAACAGAAAAAATGTATTCCTGGACTGCAGCGGACCTCAAAAGGTTGCCCAGTGAATGAATTTCTAGTTAAAATTGCATGTAAACGGTAACAGACTGATCTTCCTTTTTTCAAATTTGAAGTTAAATTTCATAATATTCCTAACAAACATTTCACATTTCTTTGGCAAACATACTAGAAGCTGGCACTAAAACTGTTTCACAACCTTGTGAACCAATCGCATCACATGGCAAAGAATATTCATCTGTTAAAAAATTAATTAGAATATTTCTCTTTGAAGTTTAACTGCTTAAGAGTCTTGCCTGCTGACAGAAATAAAATGGAAGTACTGTAACCTATATTACTACTATCACTTTAAATGGTATAGTACTGAGACTTCTATTTAGTTTCCCTTATACTGCTAAAATTGTTTCTAAAAATCCATAGGTCTACAAATCAACATTAACTCAGATCAATAATTTCTAACCTCTTCTTCCAGTAATGCTATCTAGGCAATACAGATCAACCCTCCTACTGAACAAAACTGGACAAAAATATGTTAAATGCCTAATTGCAAAGAGAAATATTAAAATGATAAAATGACAGCATCATCTGCCATAATATAGAAGTGTACTTAACTAAATATAAAGACCATTTCTGAAACTCACCACAACTAGGAAGGTAAAAATCTGTAGACAGAACATATAGCCTTGTTAATCTGAGTTAAAGAATACTCTTTTAAACACAGCTTACAAGAATATCACACTAATGTGTGCTCTGGAAGGCTATACAATTTTCAAAAATTAACCATCTTCTGGATAATAATTATTACATTCCACTGTCTGTCTACATAGACTTACAAAGGCATCATACAGTCTTGAAACATGTACCACTTTTCTGCTCAAACACTGAAGCTCAATTTCTTAAAGTAATGTGTATGTCAAAACACTTATAATATTCAATCACATAAATATACAGCTAAAAAGAAACATGGCAGCAATATGTTTGTTTCCCATGTTTAAAAGATTGTGGGTCTCTCAAAGTTAATCAGTTTGAAAAGCCAAATTTGTTTTTTCAAGAATACAATTAAACACTGCAAGTACTAACTTTTTTTCCAGACTATCATTAAAAAGTTGATCATTTGCTTATTTCCGGGTGTGTGGATTCTGACATAGACGCTGACAGAGCTCAGGCTGCTGTCATGTGACTAAGAGTCCAAAATGACTAGAGAGTTAAATTTGCAGTTCCCAGAGAGATTTCCACTAAGTGGAAGTGTGAGAATAAGTTACAGTTTCAAGAATCAGATATACCCTTGCACCTCTTTGTTCATAAATATCTTATGGGCATTTTCCACCCAAAATAGACCACTTTCATCTACAATGAAGAAATCTACTGAAGTAGAGAACCATCCTTGCTCATCTCTCTATGACTGGGGGGGGGTGGGGGGTGGGGTGATTTCTAAGTAGCTGCTTTACCTACACTTGCCATCCCACCACTGCAGAGCATTTTACCAGACTTACTCATGCCTTCTCAAACACCATGCTTTCTCCAGGTTAATATCACACTAACTGGCACATCCACATTGATGCTGACCTTCTATCTATCTAAGTATTTTCTTCTTCCCTGATGGCCACAATCATCATTGAACAAAGTAATTTTCACAGGTTATACATTTATCAGCTTTTTATCCTCTAGAATCCTTGAGATATCTGCTCCTGGAGTGAGTCTTACAAATTTTACATGCAAGTTTTTTCATTTTCTCATCACTATGCATTTTTATTATCTCTATCTTCATATCTAGAGCACTGAAAGTTAAGAGACAAGTTCTGGAGTCAGAGTGAAAGCAGTGAGTGTCAGTTGTTCAGTTGAATCTGACTATTAGCAACCCCATGGACTGTAGTCCACCAGGCTCCTCTGTCCATAGGATTTTCCAGACAGTAATACTGGAGTGGGTTGCCATTTCCTTCTTCAGGTGATCTTCCTGACCAAGGGACTGAACCTGGGTCTCCCACACTGCAGGCAGACTTTTTACCATCTAAGCTATCAGGGAAGAGTGTCGTCGAGGTTCAAATCTCATCTTACTAACACACCTTACTAATAGCTGTGTTATCTTACTCAAATTACTCAACCTCCCTGAGCTTCACCTTTCTCATCTGTGGGCTGAAGATAATAACAGTCCCTTCACAGGGCTGATGTGAGGATTAAATGAGCTAATGAGCATAAAGCTACTAACATGGAACCTCAGTAAGGTTAGTCACTTTGATCTCATAACAATATTCATAGGTGTAGTACTTATCACACTGGAGAAGGAAATGGCAACCCACTCCAGTGTTCTTGCCTGGAGAATCCCAGGGACGGGGGAGCCTCATGGGCTGCCGTCTATGGGGTCACACAGAGTTGGACTCGACTGAAGTGACTTAGCAGCAGCAGCAGCACTTATCATGTAAGTGATTAAGTATGTTCACTTCAAATGCTGGAAAAACCACTGATAACAATGACAGGCTTAAATAACAATACATCCTGCTGCTGCTAAGTCGCTTCAGTCGTGTCCGACTCTGTGTGACCCCAGAGACAGCAGCCCACCAGGCTCCCCCGTCCCTGGGATTCTCCAGGCAAGAACACTGGAGTGGGTTGCCATTTCCTTCTCCAATGCATGAAAGTGAAAAGTGAAAATGAAGTTGCTCAGTCGTGTCCGACTCTTAGCAACCTCATGGACTGCAGCCTACTTGCCTGCTAATAAGCATCTATTAGGTGCGGTTTCTTATTTCTAAAAGCTGAAGGTCTACAAGCAGAACAGCTTCAGCATTAAAAATGAACTGCCAACATTGAAACATTAACATTTGAGAAAGAACAAAGCAAAAATTTTGATTCTAGGAGAGGTTGCATGTGTGTGTGCTAAGTCGCTTCAGTCATGTCTGACTCTGTGCGACCCTATATATAGACTGCAGCCTCCAGGCTCCTCTGTCCACGGAATTCTCTAGGCAAGAGTACTGGAGTGGGTTGTCACTTCCTCCTCCAGGAGATCTTCCCAACCCAGGGATCAAACCTGTGTCTCTATGTCTACCTACACTGGCAGGCAGGTTCTTTACCACTAGCACCATCTGGGAAACCCCTAGCAGAGGTTACCCACTACTAAATTCTAACACTGTGACTATATAGTCAGCGTCAATTCCATAGTGATGAATCTCATCTAGTATTTAATGTGAAGGATGATGTAGTCTCATGTAGGAAGGGGCTTCACAGATGGCACTACTGATAAAGAATCTGCCTACCAGTGCAGCTTTTCTTGAATTTGAGATTTAGTTTACTTGAAATATATTATATCCTAAAATTAGAACTACCTACAAAACACTGAAGTTTAGGTTTTGGCCAATTATTTTAAGGTTTATGTGGTAACTAAAGTACAAAGGTTATATTAAAGAAATATAACAAACTACAGAGAAATACCTTTGTCAATTAATACATCATTCATTTCAGTTCAATAAGCACTGACTAAGAAACTTGAATACACAAAGTTCTTTAGGTACTTAGAGAATGCAAAGATAAGACCCAGTCTCTATTCTCAAAGAACTTGCTGTCCAGTGCAAGAAACAATAATTTATAGTTAAACATTTAATACGTAACTAAAGAGCCATGCTTTCAGCAACAATTTGTCACTTGTCCACCAAATGCCAGGCATATATAAGCAAGCACCATCAGGAACTGAAATAGAGGTATGAAATGCAACAGGAGACACGGGTCATTCCAACTGAGGACTTCACAGGGCGGCATCTACACCCCAAGCTCAGAGTGTTTTTGCTTTGTTGAGGTCATGGCTCTCTGAGCACAAGGTTATAGGACTACTCAATAAAGACTTAAGATCTCTATGAATGTACAACTTTTTCTTAGGATCCAAAGGCCTCACATTAAAGATTTCTTGCAACTGGTTTTGTCTTCAAAGAAACAGTGTACCAGAAACCATGTAAAGACAGAATAAAGGGAAAACCATGCAATTATTTTTCTAACCTCATGTGCCTTTTCCACCACTCTTTTTAGTGTTAGTGTTATTTATAATGCTTTCTTCTCTTCTGTACAGCTCCAAGTTTCGGAGGCAAATGTGAAGTACTAAGTCAGTTAATGGGTAATCCTTGTGTGCTTCTTAGGAAGACCTAATTGGACCTTCGGCTTTCATAACAGTGTCTACTCACTTTGTCAAAGAACTCTTGATTTGTAATTCTGCTCATCCCTCTAATGAAAAATAATCTTTATAACCAAGCAAAGTGTTCAGTAAGGTTAGTAATTTTAGAAGATAACAGGAAAGTATACTTATTATAGCTGCAGAATACTGTTCATTATTTGTTTGCAATAATGGAACTTATGCTTTTTAAATTCTAAGATAATTAGAATCAGCAGATGTTTAATATGATTGACTTAAAGGTTCAATTATTAAAACTATTCAAGAACAATGAAAAAGTAATAAAGTTATAAACATATGAACTTACTCTGTATACAAATCTTCTATCATTGCAACAATAATAACAATGAGAGATACAGCAAATATCTGACATCCAGAACCAATGAGAGAGGAAAATATCAGTGGGTGACTTGATGGTCTAAATACATCTCCGTGCACCTGCTTCCATCCGTACTCATCTCCAAGGTCTCTATCCTATATATATATAGGATAGAGTTGAGAGAAAAGAAAATAATCCAGAATGAAATTAAAATACATAAAATAGCTTAAAAAATTACAATTACAGTTGTAAGTTCCCTCCCTACAAATTTAGACCTATTAAAAGTTTCAAAATATCAAAAAAGACATTTCACATTTAAAATAATTTCTGCCTTAATAACTTATTATGTTATAAATGTGATATTACAGAAACTCAGAAAGGTGGCTCCTGGTTGTACTCAGAAAATCTCAAAGAATGGAAAAAGAAAAGGTCTAGGAGCAAAAAGAAATGGTAACACAGGGAGAAAAGCCCAGCGGCTCTCTGAACATTACCTTCAGATGCTATTCTTGACGTTACATCATGACTATGGCTCATGTATGACCAGGGCCCAGGTAGACAGCAAAAGAGAAGATTAAAACCAGTACTAGATGCCCTAGCAATGCAGAAATGCCCCTTATAGCCTGGAGCCTAAGAAAATACACAGGGAATATATCGAATAGTTAAATAACTATCAGTCAGTTCAGTCGCTCAGTCATGTCCTACTCCTTGCGACCCCATGGATGGCAGCATGCCAGGCTTCCCTGTCCATCACCAACTCCCAGAGTTTGCTCAAACTCATCTCCATTGAGTCAGTGATGCATTCAACCATCTCATCTTGTCGTCCCCTTCTCCTTCTGCCTTCAATCTTTCCCAGCAACAGGGTCTTTTCCAATGAGTCAGTTTTTCACATCAGGTGGCCAAATTACTGAAGTTTCAGCTTCGGCATCAGTCCTTCCAGTGAATATTCAGGACTGATTTCCTTTAGGATGGACTGGTTGGATCTCCTTGCAGTCCAAGGGACTCTCAAGAGTCTTCTCCAACACCACAGTTAAAAGCATCAATTCTTTGGCACTCAGCTTTCTTTATGGTCCAACTCTCATATCCATACATGACTACTGGAAAAACCAGGGCTTTGACTAGACGGACTTTTGTTGGCAAAGTAATGTCTCTGCTTTTTAATATGCTGTCTATAGTGCTTTTTTAAACAAAACATTCAATTATGCATTTTCCACCTGAGTAAGCAAATATTTAAAACAGAGTTTCTTAAGAAATATCAATCAGACCCTCAAGATAATCTCTGGGTTTCTTTCGGTGGCGGCAGGGGAGGGGGAGTGGTCTGGGTCAGCTATATTTGAGAGGCAGCAAATATTTCACGTTTTCATACTGTTCATGGGGTTCTCGGGCAAGAATACTGCAGTGGTTTGCCATTCCCTTCTTCCGTGGACCGTGTTTTGTCAGCAACTGAACTGAACTGAAATAGTTCATCTATCCTCTGATATTTCACAAGACACATATGCATATTAAAGTTTTTATTTAACTGTTTTCCAAGCTTATTTAATGATGGAGCATATCTACACAGAATATTCATTAATAACTGAATCACTTTGCTGTACATTTGAAACTAACACAACATTGTAAATTAACTATACTTCAGTTTTAAAAAAGGGGAAAAAAAAAAGATTAGCCTTTAACATTCCCTGATGATCAGGACTCTGTGCTTTCACTGTCAAGGGCATGGGTTCAACCCCTTGTCGAGGAACTAAGATCCCACAAGTCGTGCAGTGTAGTCAAAAAAATTAACAAACAAACCAAAAAAACCACACTTTTGCTCATTTACAATACTGTTCTATAATTTAGTAAAAACAATTTCAAAAGCAAACCTCTGAACCATCTGAACTAAATATAAATCAATCTTTCCACTCATTCTTAATTTTATGCAATATTTAGCAGCATTAGAAAGATACCAATACAAGTCGACAACCTCCTAGCTGCAATTCTGAAATCAAAAGCTCTGAAAAGTGAGTCTGTTTCACAAGCTTGACATATCCTTCTCTGTTGGCAAATCTCAAGACTGATCTAATAAGAGATTACTTACACTGTTTATTTTATTCGTCCCACTTAGGGTGAACATTCATATGTTTTACTGAAAACACATTAATGTATTTGATTTAGGATATTTAACCAGGGCACTTAAAAACATTAAAATATTTGATTGGAGTTTGTATCTTTCTAAAGCCTGAAAATTCTGAATTCTAAAGATCAGCTGATCTCAGGATTATAAACTCAGTTCCAACATTCAAAAACACTTGAGTTAAATTGTTTTGTATTAATGTATTAATACAATGTATTAATAAAATGTTTGCTTACCATGTCATCCATTTCTTCTTCTTTACTATACCGGGCATAATCTTTTCTTAAAGTTCTCATTAAAATCATTGAAACTAAGCCCACCAAGAAGATAACCATCATGAAGGAGTTGAAAATTGAAAACCAGTGAATCTAGAATAACAGAAAATAAAGCATTACTTACATGAAATACCAGTTACAAAACGCATAGGTTTCATGATGACAATAGAATGTTTATGCAAAAGAAAAAAAAAAAACAACACAAAAATCTTCTAAAACTTTTACATGAAAATCCAAAATTAAGATACACTAGAGAAGAGTAATCAAAGAGATTGGCTTTTTTTCCCAGTAAGCTTCAGATGCATTAAAAGTATGACACTGTATATATAGATTATCACAATCAAAGTGTACAAATAAAGTACAATTTGGCCACACTGAGTATGCTATTCAGTATTACAGAGAAAGAACATGGGTTTTGGAATCAAAACACAGTTCAGACACAGGCCCTGACCCCAGGTTTCCTTCATCAAAAATGAAGGAAATGATACTATATCATAAGTGATTTGTACATTTTAATATATATGTAAGCCACATGTCACCATTGTCTGGCACAGGTCAGTGAATACTCAGTAAATGTTAGTTCCCTTCCCTCTAACTGAGCAACAACCTGAAAAGCTCATCAAAATGACATGACTAAACCATCACAGTTGGGTGCCGCAAACTCAGGCCACCTTCCTATCCACAGAACAGAGAACTCCATAGTTTCTCAACATCCCCAAGGCTCTTGACTTTGATTCCACCCATACATTTGTAAAAAAAATTACGTTCAGATGCAGCACATATGACTTCAACTATGTCTGTGGCACTGTCCAAGAATTTCTTTACATTTTAATTCCCCCAAATTCTTCCTTATGGATAGTTTCAAAATTTCTCATCTCTCTCATTTCATTTTTTCCCCCTTCCTCTGCATTCCCAAGCCATCACCTCTCATCTGACAGCTCCTAGGTGGTGACCTTTATGTTTGGCCTTTCCCCTTCCTCTCAGTCTATCCTGTAACAGCTAATCCAATACATCTTTCTGAAATATCATGTTCATATATCACTTCTCTATTCTAAAACTTACAGTGACATTCTCTTTTTTTTCACATATCAAAGAGAAAGTGTTAGTCGCTCAGTTGTGTCCAACTCTGCGACCCCATGGATGGTAGCTCACTAGGCTCCTCCATCCATGGGATTTTCCATCCAAGAATATTGGAGTGGGTTGCCATTTCCCTCTCCAGGGGATCTTCCTGACTTCAGGGATCGAACCCAGGTCTCCTGCATTGCAGGCAGACTCTTTACCTTCTGAGCCACCAAGGAAGCTTGCATATCAGACCTAACCTATTCACATATAAAGTTTATCACAAAAGTATCTCTTAAGATTTATAAATGCACTATATAATAATAGGTTTTTCACAAAGATTTGTTTTTGCTACTCTGGAAATTAATGACCCAGAAAAGGACAAGAGAGAAAAAATTATACATACATATATATGTGTGTGTACACACACACACACACACACACACACACAACTCATAGCTTTTTTCAATTTATCAAATTTTTGAAAAGAAGTTTTATATAGTTACTGTTTAGTAGTAAGAAAGATATGGCCCCAAATGTTAAAATTTCTAGCAAAGCTCTCTATTTTCTAATCAAAGATGCAAACTTTAATACCTATTATAATATATTACTAATAACCTGACATTTTATAATATTCCTTTATCCCCCAAATTATAAAATGTTACATGATTCTGAAGTTATTAACCAAGGGAAATATTTCTTTAAAACAATAAAGAAACGAGATGTCACACAGCAGTGACCAACCCTATGAACTGCTGCCTCCAGCACCCTCTAGTGTTGCTAACCCTAAAAGTAGCACTCCAGGTTTGCCACAAACATTAGAACAGTGGAGATTAATATAACCACCAGTGCTGCTTCTTCCTGAGCACCTGCTAGCGAAGGTTTTATACCAGAGGTTTTATAAACACAGTCAAATGGAGTTTCACAACAACTCTGCAAGGTAGTATAACCCTCGCTTCACTGTTGAAACGAAGCTAAAGAACTGAGTCCTCTCACCAAGGTTACAGTAAATGACAGAGACTGGGTTTACATGCAGTTGGAGCTCCTAAGTCTGTGCTTGTAAGTCACTGTATAACAAAGAATCCCAATGCTTCACAGTAGATCCAATCCACTCCTGCCTACTCAAGGAAAAAGGTTCATTAATTCTCCCCCATCTTCTGCATCGTCAGTTTTGTATTCTTTACGGAACCCCATCAACATACAAACATGTTTTCCTTACAGTTCAAAAAACAAAACAAAACAAAAAACACCCCAACTCCCTCCTGATCCCATCTTTCCTGCTGACTACTGCACCATTTCTTCACTCCCATTAACAGCCAGACTTGTTGCCTCCAATTACTCTCCCCTCATTCTCTCTTCCACCAGCTCTGCAGAGATTGTGCCCCACTACTATACCAAACTTGTTATTTGTCAAGTTCACTGATGACTCCAGATGAATCCACAGTTACTGTCAGTACTCATCTTACTGACCCATCAGCAACAATTCAGAACTAACCTTTCTATCAGAAAATGACAGACTTTCTTCTGGCTTTCAGGATGCCACACAATTCTTTTTTCACACCGTACAATCTCTTCAGAGCGCTGAGCTGGTTTTCTGCTCTTCTCTCTAATTTACACTACTGCCCCCAGGGCTCAGCCCTTAGTGCTCTTCTATTCCTGTACACTCTTTCTTGGTAACTGCACTCAGTCTCACAGCTTTAACTACTACTTATGTGCCAACAACCACAAGACTGCTATCTCTAGCCCCGGCCTCTCTTCTGAGCTCCATTTGACAGATCCAACTAGCTGGTCATCATCTCCATCTGGATGTCTTGAAGACACTTCAGAACTGCCATGTCCCAAACTGTACTCTGATCTTCCCCTCCACCTCTCCACACACAGTTTTTGGCCCCAGAGACAGCAGCTCCACTTCAACAGGTGCTCAGGCCCCTCTGAGCTCATATCTGAAATCAGCATTATAGGTAAACCTTTGAGATTCACACCCCTCACACTGTGCCCTATAGATGGCAATTGCTTACTGTGTGACTGATTGAAGCACATAGAGAATGTCCTAAAGTACACAATTTACCTACCCTGTGTTGAAAAAAGGATGGATCAAGATATTTGTCAAATCGATCCTCAAATTTTACATCTGATTTTTTCCATTTTACCTGAAAAAAAAAAAAAATTGAATATCAAGGACAGTAAACAATACTCTGAACAAAATTTGAAGATTTACACTCTAAGAAATTTGAGAAATGGTAGAAAGTTACTACCAATCTGAGAAGTTGAAATATATCATTAAAAAAACTACCTAACTTCCCTTTCTGTGTATTAACAAAACTTATGACTTTACTTAAGAGTGATCATTTCAGGTTTCAAGGATTATTAACTGTTAAATTCTCTGACCTCATAAATGTGGTAATAATTAAATAGAAAAAATAAATTAAGAATCTGAACATCTTTGTCTTTAGATTGCATTCGTTTTATTACAAAGATTGTGTTTCTTCATAAATACAGCTATGTAAATATTATTTGTACTAGGTACATATGCACAAAGCTTGAAAAACTTTCAAAACTATCTAACAGCAATGGACTCATTCTAGTTACCAGGAAAAGAAACTCACAAAGAGAGAGGCTACCTGCATCAGATTTCTCTTCTTTCCATTACTTTTAATCCTAATAGAACAGAATTAACTTGACAGCTACAAAGGGCTCTTACTCTGCAAGAGCATCTTATTCCATCTGATAAAGCAAAATATGGTAAACTACTCATCCATAAATTTTCAGCATAGCATCATCTCTTAATCTACAACAGTAAAAAGGAAAGATAAGGAGTACTGCTAAAAAGTAACCATGAGAATACATGGCTGGGTTAGCTAACTGCTCAGTTATAATGGTAAACTTTGCTGAAGCAACTGGTAGGTCCTGCCATTGCATAACAGGTATCTATTACTACAGACTTAAAGTAAATCTCCTTGTTTTCAGGAGGCTTACTTACAGACACTGGGGAAATACAGTCTAATAAGATTTTTACTATATAAATTAAATACTGAGCAGTATTTATGTTGCATCCCATTTCAAGCTACATTTTCATTTACTGAAGTTGTAAAACTCAATTTTTGATGTTAAGTCACGAACACTTCTTCCTGTATACAATTATTTTCATACTTACTGAATATGACATCTGGATTTTGGTATTGGGAACCAGTTTCACCTTTCCTTCACTAGTAAGATTAACATCAACAATTCGATTTCCATTAAAACCTATTTCAAGTTTTTTATAGGTCCAAAGATAATAATCTTCTCCATTTTCATCTGCTTCACCAACTATACCTACAAAAGAAATAACACTTCATACAAGGTATGTAACATCACTTATAATATTTAAAACACATTAGCAACTAAAGCTCAGTAAAAGGCATTTTTATAAAAAACAGCAACATTACCATTATTCCTTACAGTTAGAACAAGGAAGAGCCGCAGGCTGGACTTCTCTTTGTTAACTACTTGGCAAACCCAAACCATTTTCACTTCATGGTAAAAAGTGATGAACAGCTCAGCATAGTCTATCATTAATTTGATCTTCAAAGTTCATACTTTGATCCTCAAAGTACACCTTCACCGTAATAATTATGACCATATACTTTACATTCCCTGATATCTCAAAATTTCAAGGAAGAGTGCACTATATTACCATTTGGCAAGGTTCTCAGTTTAGTGGCCAAACTAAAATTAAAACCAAGGTTTCCAGAGTTCCAGTCTAGTATTTTCCCTAATAACCTTTCTAATAGTTGCACATATGTATATAAGTATTAGTCGCTCAGTCGTGTCCAGCTCTTTGTGACTCCACGGGCTGGAGCCCATGAGGCTCCTCTGTGCATGGAATTCTCCACGCAAGAACACTGGAGTAGGCTGCCGTTTTCTTTGCAGGGGATCTTCCCGATCCAAGGATCAAACCCGGGTCTCCTGCACTGCAGGCTGATTCTTTACCATCTGAACCACCAGAGAAGCCTAACTTAAAATGCCTCCTCTTTACACCTCAAGTCTTAGAATTCTCCCTAGGATTTTGTCCACAAAATGACAGAAGTGTTGAAGATAAACGGTAAAGAGGCAACAGTTAAAATGACCATTTGATCACAACTGGGGACGCTGAAGGAGAAGACCCCAACAAGGAAGCAGGCAGCAGCTGAAGACCATCTCTGGCACCCCCATACTGGCAGTTAGTTAGCCAATGTTCCCCACACCCAAGCCCATAAATTCATTAGAAAATCTTAGGTTCTAGAAGTTAGTCCTTGGGTCTTCCCTCTATGGTCAATGCAACTCATGAAAGCATTGGGGGGGGGGTCATTTTTTTATTAAGAATCATTTGCTTATTAACCAAAGTTCTAATTGGTACAAGTTCAAGGAATACAGATGCATTTTGTTTCAGGTTGTAGAGGGATAATAAAATCCTCCTAATAATTAATTTCATGGAAGTTTATTTCCCCATCTACTCTGAAAACTCTGAGGGTGGAGACTAAATAGGAAAGCATTCTCTGAGGGACTTTTAAAAGATCTAAAACCTTTATCCCAAGAAAAGTCAGGTAAAGATTTGTTTCTGACAAAGTTTTCCACAGTTCAGACATTGTAGGACATTCAAAAGTATCTCCCCTAAATACGGCAGAAACCCAGAGCTAAAGGAGATTTATGTTAAGACAGGAAAACACAGCTGCCATGTTGCGATAGAGGCCCAAGAAATGACTGGAAAAGCCTAAGGTTCCAGGCAGGAAACCCATAAGCTATGGAAAGAGCAGGAGAGGGACTTGCTCTCTCACCAAAAAGAGGAAACCCAGATTAAAGGATTCTCCTAAACTACAGGCTCAGAAATCTTCAGCGAGTATTCAGCAGATCTTCCTGCTACCCTCAAAGCTGATCAGAGAAATGTCTGCTATACTAATTATAGTCATTTACATGAAATGCTTCCTACTTATACCTAATTAACATGCAACACAGTAATGATGCTGCATGCAATTATATCTTGAGAGTAACTTTCTTACAAATTCCATCTTAGTCACAGTGTTAGTTGCTCAGTCATGTCCAACTCTTTGCGACCCCACGGACTGTGGCCCGCCAGGCTCCTCTCTCCATGGGATTCTCCAGGCAAGAATAATGGAGTGGATTGCCATTCCCTTCTCTAGAGAATCTTCCCAACCCGAGGCTAGGACCCGGGTCCCCTGCATTACAGGCAGATTCTTTACCGTCTGAGCTACAAGGAAGATCCTTAATTCCATCCTAGTATCATATTAAACTCTGAGTTGATATGTTTAGTCTTGCAATTTGCTTCTCATGAATACAGCAGGCTGCTAATAATTTTAAGAATTAGAATATTAACTATATGTACTAATTATATATAAGAACAAATGTCCAAAGATCAAAAAACAAACAACAACAACAAACGCCACTAAGAGAAAAATGTGATCAAACATGCTGGCTACGGTAGATGGCTGTACTTTTACACATTAAGTAATTTACTCAAGTCCAGCACAAACAATGTTCAGATTATGCATAAACTGGTATTACTATTCCATTGCTCCTCTCTATCAACAGAGATGAACCAGGACATACAATATAAAAAAAGCATAAAAAAGTTAAAAAAAATTTTTTAACATAATAGACTTTTGGAAAATAACATAAAACTAGCAAAACAAGTCATTCAGGAGACTCTTGTACCTAAAAATCATACCACCACAGTTCTGCATAAGATAAAACCAGAATATAATTTTAAAATTCTATTCAATCCCCTTGATTGTATTTGATAAATCAAGGTAAGATAAGAGAAAAATGGGGACAAGAGGAATATTTCAGACTGTTGAAAGCACCTTTTAATTTCTTAAATCTGAAAAAATATACTGTACAGAAGTTATATTTTCAGGAATTTTCATGTAAAGTTTGACACAATGTCAAAAATCTTTCACGGAACAGGAGACCATATAAAATTAGTATTAAAATAATTCTGTGGAAAAGAGTGAAAACACATTTATTGATTCGGTGTACAATCACCTGAATAGTCATTACAGAAATCTTGCTTATTATGCAAATATCCCCCACACTTTAAATGTAACATACAGTACTTACCCCATATTGGTAAGTCATCTATGTACATCTGGTACCAGTAGTGATTTTTGATAGCATACACAAATGCATCTCTCTTTTCTTTATCTAAGTCAATTTCACAGTAAGTGCCTGGCATCACATCATCTACATAAAATAAAAACTGCAAATCAGCACTCTCACTTGCAGAAGAGTTATAGGAAAATTAGCACAAACAAAAACAACATTTATTGAAGTTGAAATTTTACTCGTAACAGTTGAACCTGGGTGATATATATATATATAGGAATTCAGTATACAATTCTTTCCTCTTCTGTGTATGTTTAAGATTTTCACAATAAAAGAATTTTAATCACCTTTATTTTCAAAGATATCTTATTACTGAAGAATGCATCTCTTATAGAAAGAAAATTATATAGAACATCTACAGGAAAAACTTTCAAATGAATAAACTGATTTAAAACAGAAATGAAAAGCTTAAAACACACAGGAAAGCTTCATTTTATTAAAAAAAAAACCTCAAGAATATAATCCTAAGTAAAGCCAACAATTTCTACCTATACAATCTCTGAGATTAGTTTTCATCTGAACATTCTTGGAAGTGCAAGTCACTGGAGGCCACAGATTCTATGAGAAATGCCAGTGACTTTTCATAATTCGGAAGATTAAAAGGCAAACCTCTATCCAGCAGGTGTCACTGTATATAAATTACTGGAAAGTTCCCTCAAGATGAGTCATCTCCATTCTTGACTGCTTTTAAAAATACTCCTATCTGAAAATACTGTTCAGATGCTCTCTAACTTATAAACCTTTCAAAAATGTGCTTAGGATCATTAGTTTCTACACAAAACAAAACAAAATCTGAAAAACACTCTATATGACCAACCAAAGGATTGAACTATTTTTTTTGTTACTTAAACAATGAGGGGGAAAAAAGAGAGAAATCAACCTCAACAACAACAAAAAGAAAGCACAGATGTTTGTTTTTAAGTTCTCCTGTACTATATAATACTGGTTATTTAGAACATGAAAAACAACTTCCTCCAAGAAACAATGTTAGGTTTCTCAAAATTTTCAATGCTGATTAAAACAACTTAAACATAAAATGCAGCCAAACCATAATTAACAGCCATCTATAATGTTATTTAGACCAGAAGGAACAATCTGAGGTGTAACTCCAGATACCACCACCATGTCTCCCCAGTCCTCAACAGAGAGAACAGCTTCCCCTCATTACTGCTCAGCCCAGAGTGGATACCCCAAAACTATAAAACCAAAGATAGCAAGAAACACTGAAGTCCCATGAAACAAGGACAGGGTAATACTCTCACTCTCAAAGTGGGAGAAGAAAATTGCTTTGTATCCAAAAACAGGCACGTTTGGCTTGGAGAGCAAAATGAAGCAGTGCAAACTCAATTCTGCCAAGAGAATGCACTGGTCATAGCAAATACCCTTTTTCAACAACACAAGAGACAACTTTACATATGGACATCAACAAATGTTAATACCAAAATCAAACTGATTACATTCTTTGTAGGCAAAGATAAAGAAGCTGTATATAGACAGCAAAAACAAGACCTGGAGCTGACTGTGGCTCAGATCATCAGCTTCTCATAGCAAAATTCAAGCTTCAACTAAAGAAAGCAGGGAAAACCACCAGGCCAGGTATGACTTAAATTAAATTCCCTGTGAACATGCAATAAAGGTAACAATAGATTTAAGGGATTAGAACTTATAAATAGTGTGGCTGAAGAACTAAGGAAGAAGGTCTATAATACTGTACAGGAAGGAATGAGCAAAACCATCCCAAAGAAAAAGAAAAGCAAGAAGGCAAAGTGGTTATCTGAGGAGGCCTTACAAATAGCTAAAAAACAGAAGAGAAATGAAAAGCAAGAAGAAAGGTATATCCAACTAAACGCAGATTTCCAAAGAACTGCATGGAGACACAAAAAGGCCTTCTTCAATGAACAGTGTATAAAACTAGAAGAAAACAACAGAAGGGGAAAGACTAGAGGTCTCTTCAGAAAATTGGAGATACCAAGGAAACAGTTTGTCCAAAGAAGGGTACAATCAACGGCAGGAACGGCAGAGACCTAGTAGACAGTGACGAGATCAACAAAGATGGAAATAAGGCACAGAACTGTACAGAAAGGATCCAAATGAACCGGATTACTACAGTCACATGGTCAGTCATTCAGGGCCAGAAATTCTGGAGAGCAAAGTCAAGGGGGCCTTAGGAATAAACCCAGATAAGAACAATAAATATTAACAATAATCAGTTAATAAAGCTAGTGGATGCGACAAATTCCAGTAGAACTATTCAAAACCCTAAAAAGATGATGCCATCAAGGCGTTACATTCAATATGTCCACAAATCTGGAAGACCCAGCAGTGGCCATGGGACTGGAAAGGTCATTCCTCATCCCAATTACCAAGAAGGATAGTACTAAAGAATGTGCTGACCATCAGACACGTTGCACTCATCTCCCACGCCAGTAAAGGGAGTTGCTCAGTTGTATCCAACTCTTTGGGACCCCATGGACTCTGGCCCACCAGGCTCCTCTGTCAATGGGATTCTCCAGGCAAGAACACGAGTGGGGTGCCATTCCCTTCTCCAGGGGATCTTCCCAACCCAGGGACTGAACCCAGGTTTTCCACATCACAGGCAGATTCTTTACTGTCTGAGCCACCAGGGAAGCCCCTCATGCTAGTAAGGTCATGCTTAAAATCTTGTACGCTAGGCTAAAGCATCATGCAAACCAAGAACTTCCAGATGTCCAAGCTGGGTTTAGAAAAGGAAGAGGAACCAGAGATCAAACTGCCAACATTCGCTGGATTATAGAGAAAGCTAGGTAATTCCAGAAAAGCATCTACCTCTGTTTCATCGACTATGCCAAAGCCTTTGACTATGTGGATCATAATAAACTGTGGAAAGCTTTCTTTAGAGATGGGAATACTAGATCTTCTTGCCTGTTTCCTGAGAAACCTGTATGTGGGTCAAGAAGCAACAGTTAGACCCCAGTATGGAACAACTGACTGCTTCAGGATTGAGAAAGGAGTAGACAGGGCTGTCTGCTATCTCCCTGTCCGTTTAATCTATATGCTGAGCACATCATGAGAAATGCCAGGCTGGATGAGTTACAGGCTGGAATCAAGAGAGGTGGGAGAACAACCCTCAATAACTTCAGATATGCGGATGATACCACTCTAATGGCAGACAGCGAAGAGGAACTAAAGAGCCTCTTGATGAGGGTGAAGGAGGAGAGTGAAAGAACTGGCTTAAGACTGAATGCTGAAAAAACTAAGATCACGGCATCCGGCCCCATTATTTCATGGCAAATAGAAGGGGAAAGGTGGAAGCAGTGACAGATTTCCTCTTCTTAGGCTCTAAAGTCACTGCGGATGGTGACAGCAGCCATGAAATCAGAGGATACTTGCTTCTTGGCAGGAAAGCTATGATAAACCTAGACAGTGTGTTAAAAAGCTAAGACATTACTCTGCCAGCAAAGGTCTGTACAGTCAAGGCTATGGTCTTCCCAGTGGTCATGCAGGGTTGTGAGAGCTGGACCATAAAGGTGGAGCACCAAAGAATTGATGCCTTTTAACTATGGTGCTGAAGAAGACTCCTGAGAGTCCCTCAGCAAGAAGATCCAACCAGTCAATCTTAAGGGAAATCAACCCTGAATACTTGTTGGAAGGACTGATGCTGAAACGGAAACTCCAGTATTTTGGTCACCTGATGCGAAAAGCTGACTCACTGGAAAAGGCCCTGATGCTGGGAAGGATTGAGGGGCAGAAGGAGAAGAGGGCGTCAGAGGATGAGATGGCTGGAGGGCATCACTGAAGCAATAGACATGAACTTGGGCAAACTTTGGGAGATGGTGGGGAATAGGGAGGCCTGGCGTGCTCCAGTTCATGGGATCGTAGAGTCAGACATGACTGGGCGTCTGAACAACAACAGTCCAACAACAATGGCCCCTATACGTGTTTTCTTTCCACCCAGGCCCTTCCAAGGCAGCAAGAAATTTAGGGTTTTCATAATGGCAGAAACTGAGACTGAGCACAGGAGAAGGAAGGGAGAATTAAGAAAGAGATTACTACAAAAGGAGCTAAGAGAACCACCAGCAAGAGGGCTCCAAATGGGATTTCCACAGACTGTGTTAATGCACCAAGGGCAGCAGGCAACTGGAGCTACAGAGGGGAGAGCAAGAACCAGAGGGAAGTCCAGGCTGGGCAGCAACAAACGGCCCCAGCGGCTGTGGGGGAACTCACAGCTGCCTCTGCGAGGCCATCAAATTCCATGTGTTAAATCGGACATTCACTGGCAACTGTCATCAACACTGCAGTAGTTTCTCCAATGGAGTTATGAGGTATACAATATGACATTCACCCATATAAAGCTTTGAAAAGATTCCTCACAGTCTGAACTTTAGCTTAACCCTCTCTTTCCCAACTATCTACCATCCTCTCTCCCTATACTCTAGCCAAAGTCAACCACCTGCGGTTCCCACACACCCTGTGCTCCTGGGGTCTCTGGACTTTTGGTTTGTACAGTAAACCCCACCTCACGTGTCTAGCCTAAAATCTTTCCCATTCCTCAACCCTGTCCCCCGCAGCGTAATCTCTGATTCCCCAACCCTTTCACTGCTCAAACCACATAGCCTGCCCCTTTGCTGAAGCCCCATGGCTTTCTTTCCATACCTCCTACAGCACCTAGGCCTGCACCACCTAGAATCTCACACCAGTACCTCAGCTTCTCAAAAAGACCATCAGGTCTTGAGAGCAATGTCTATAACTGATCATAACCTTTTTCAGCTCCAGCTCTGCCTGTTTCAGTATCCTGCACAGAGCAAGCACTGAACAAATAAACAAAACATTTTAACAAATTTTAAGAGCATGATTTTCCATTTATTTGACAAAGGAAATTACTAAGTATGCACACATACATGCATCTGCCTGTGAGTGGGGGCGGGAGAGGGGGTGTGGATGTGTGTGGGTGTAAGGAGAGAATACCAATATAAACAAATGAAATTTTTCAGCTGAGTATCTCAGAAGGATTGATAAAGAAGTCTTGAAGAGTATCTTTCAGTGATATAAAGTCTAGAAAACAAATACTGAGAAAAGAGAAAACATCATTATGGCAGGCTATAATAAGGACCTAGGTTCGTCATATTCGAATGAAATTCCTCTTGCAGGCATGTAAGCAAATACAAACATCACCAATAACTGAAGAGCTTGGTCGCTCAACTAAACAAGCACTTCCCTCTGGAGGAAGCCACTTTGAAGACAAGGAACGTAACGTCTCTGAATATACCAAATCACCACTCAGCACTCTACATGACTGAACACAATCTGAGAAATCCATCACCACAAATCACAAGTTTAAAATTACAATAGGATATACCTTTTTCACCTGCTCCAGTATGCTTGCCTGAGAAATTCCATGGACAGAGAGCCTGGTGGCTTACAGTCCATGGGGTTGCAGAAGAGTTGCACACAACTTAGCAACTAAACAACAACAACAACATACTCTTTTCACATGAGATACACACCTATGAATCCTGAAGAGGATTCAGGATCTTACCAATACAAATTTTTTTTTATGGGGGAAAAAGAAGAAAACCAAAGTTATAAAGCAACAAATGTAACACTGATCTTCCAAACAGAAAGCAAGGGTAGATTCTGGAAACTACATGCCAGTAAAACTGTCATTCTCAATCAATTCTCAGCAAATCAATTCTCAACAACACTCCAGACTAATAACTGAATAGACACTGAAAGCACTGAAAAAAGAATGTGATAATTATTCATGAGTTCTCTAAGAACATATCATGCCTTTCTTTGTTTACTTTTTCTTTTGACAGCATTATTGAATTGGAAAATGAAAAATATTCTATTTCAAATCCAGTAGCACTTGGCAAAATTTCTCATGAAGTCACTCTAGACAAACGACAGAGAAATGGGCAGAAACTTGGATTTTAGTCTGGGTATCCTTACTTACTACCTTTGTGAATAAAAAGCAATTCACTTAACCTCTGTGACCTTCAGGTCTCTCAACTGTAAAAGAGATAACATCTATGCTATCTCTGTCCCAGAGCTGTTTTAAGGACAACAAGTGCCCATATAGTCACAAATAGTGACTATAAGTACCTCTCTGAAAATCCAATGAAAGTGATATCTCCCTTATCCCCTGAAAATGCACATTCACTCAAAATTAAGGGTACAATTCCAGAGGGTCTACAGACCCCTGAAGCCAGAGCTTGTTGCTCAACTTTGTATACCCAGAGCCTACCATAGGGCTCTGGAATACAGTAAGCACTCAAAAACTGCTGAATGAACCTTTTTTAAAAAAGGACTGAAAAACTGGCATTTTCATTGTTAATTAATAACTATATACATAAACAATATTAACTGACCCAAGTGACTGGCAGGATAAACTGTATAATTTTTTTCTAGGTGGCTATCTGGCAACATGTGAAAACAACTGCCATGAAAGAGACAAAGATGAAATAAAGTACCTATGTGTTAGTATAGACAAATGTATCATTATTTCTAACAGAAAAAAAGGCGGTGGTGGAGTGGGGGAAGGAAGGAAAGAAAAGAATGAGCAAACTGCCACTGGGAAATGGGAGGAAATTATAATATGCACTTACAGAAAACTAAATAAACACATTTTAAACAGTAATTAACAATCTGAGGACAAGCTCATAAGATGTTAAGAAAAGAAGAAGATTAAAAACTAATTAATACATAACATTAAATGACCACGTGCTCAGAACAGTATCTGGCACATAATAAACATTATGTAAGTGCTCATTAAATACATTTTAAAAATCATACTAATAACATGAACCCAATATTCAAAATCTTAAATAATGCAAATGATTGTAAAGATGCCGAGAAAAAAAAGAAGAAACTATTACTAGTATTCATATCCAGGTAATTTTTATACTCTTTACACTTCTCTGTAGTTGCTAAATTATATACATTGATCCTATATCACTATTAAAATTAAAAAATATATATATACACACACACACACATTGTTTTGAAAACAAAAAAGACAGATGTCAATCTGAAGAAAACAATGTTAGTAATGGTTTGAATAAGAACTTATAGAAAGACCGTGCTTATCAAATTTTCAGTTAGTGTAAAGTTTAAAAAATTGCTAATACCATGAATTCAAAATATCTAGTCAAGATTCAATATAAAATTCAAATTGCCTGGTTGAGCTAAAACACTTCAGTTGAAACCAATAGGACAAAATACTGCGTCAAGTTCCCAGACTTCCAATTAAACAAGGCAGATCAGCCACAAATGTCTTTTACCTTCCGAAACTCCATTAAAATGTCAATAAAGGAATAAAAAGAATGCAGGTGCACAAGGACAGAAAGGAAGACAGTGAGAAAAGATTTCAATAAATGTTGAGGAAATGGAAAACAAATGGAAGATGGCAATGACTAATAAGGCAGAGGAAACTAACAGAAGGGACGATAGGACTGCTGTCACAGGACACAGGAGGCACTCTCCGGACTTGGAGGCACCAAAGACATGGAAAGGCAGAGAGAGGACAGACAGACACAGGGCTGAACAAAGCTCAAACTCTAACGCTGGGCTGCTTCGTTCACATTCTCACTTTCCCACTTTTCACCTGTGAATCCTTAAACAAGTTTACTTCATCTCTGGGCCCCAACTTCCTCGTCTGAAAAATAGGTATAATACACCTCTATCAGCTTACTTCAAGGATGAAAATAGACAAGATTGAGAATCACTGAATTAGAAATACACAAGAGTCTTAAACAGTCCCTGGTATATCTCCATAACTGCAGTACTCACCATTTCACTCTAGAGAAGCAGAAGAAATACCAGTAAGATAAGTTAACCCCTCTGTTAACTTGGAATATTAAAGAAGAGAAAATTCAAGGGAAGATCAATAAAACAAACAGGAGGAAGGAACCATCAACTTTTCAACAATTAATATTTATATTAATTGTTGATTATACCACAAGAATTCTTGTAAGAGAGGGAATGGAGTGGTTGGTTACCTCCCCTGCTTAAGAATTACTATTCTAGTTCAGCACTGCTAGTTATTCAGTTCAGTTCAGTTCAGTCGCTCAGTCGTGTCTGACTCTTTGTGACCCCATGAATCGCAGCACGCCAGGCCTCCCTGCTAGTTATTAGAGAAATGCAAATCAAAACTACAATGAGATATCAGCTCACACCAGTCAGAATGGCTATCACCAAAAAATCCCACAAACAACAAATGCTGGAGAGGATGTGGAGCAAAGGGAATTCTCCTGCACTGTTGGTGGGGATGTAAGTTAGTAGAGCCACTATGGAGAGTAGTATGAAGGCTCCTTAAAAAACTAAAAATAGAGCTACCACATGACCCTGCAATCCCGCTCCTGGGCATATAACCATAGAAACACATGGTCTGAAAGGATACATGCACCCCAGTGTTCATCGCAGCACTGCTTACAACAGCCAAGCCACGGAAGCAACCCGAATGTCCACTGACCAGGGAATGGACAAAGAAGATGTGGGACCTATCTACGATGGAATATCACTCAGCCTTTAAAAAGAATGGAATAATGCCATTTGCAGCAATGTGGATGGACCTAGAGAGTCCATCTTGTATTTTACTGAGTGAAGTAAGCCAGACAGACAAAGAAATATCAAATGACATCCCTCATATGTGGAATCTAAACAGAAACGCCACAAATGAACTTACCTACTAAACAGAAAGAGACTCACAGACTTAGAAAATAGACTTACAGTTGCCAGGGGGGAGAGACAGTTAAGGACTTTGGGAAGGTCATGTACACACGGCTATATTTAAAATGGATGACTAATAAAGACCCATTGTATAGCACATGGAACTCTTGCTCAATGTTACGTGCCAGCCTGGATGGGAGGGGTGTTTGGGAGAGAAGAGATACATGTATATGTATGGCTGAGTCCCCTTGCTGTTCATCTGAAACTACCACAACATTGTTAATTGGTTATGCCCCAATACAAAATAAAAACTTTAAAGTTAAACAAACAAACAAAAATAACTATTCCATATCTAACGGTCATAATGAACCAGTTATCATAAAGAACAAGTAGGCACAAACCAGGCGCCAGACAATTTATTAGAGCTCACTTGCTCAGTCGCGTCCGACTCTGCGACCCCATGGACAGTAGCCTGCACCAGGCTCCTCCGTCCATAGCATTTTCTAGGCAAGAGTCCTGGAGTGGGCTGCCATTTCCTTCTCCAATAACTTAACAGCTAAGGATGCAACAGTGAACAAGAATTCAATTGTCCTTGCCCCTGTGGAAGTAACTAAACCACCCCGCAGCTTGAGGATAAGTCAAATCCTATACCATAGTCAATAAACTCAATTATTGTTTTATAATTGAATTTTATAATTTAGTCAATTAACATTTTGTAATTGCTAATACAAAATCAAGTTTGAAGTACAGACACACACTATATGCTATTAGTATTCATAACAATGACCTTTTCCTGAATGTAAACTTTCAGGAACTTTGATAAATGATGTATATGCATTATCTCACTTAAATCCGATGATTCTATCAAGTGAATATTTCCCTCATTTCAAGGATGAGGAAAGTAAGATTAAAGAGGCTGAATAATTTGTCCAGAACCATACAGACAGGCAGAGGCAGAGCTGAGATGCATCAAATCTCTCTGACTCTAAAGCACATGTTCTTTCCACTCCATAAAAGCAAGACTCCAAGAGAGAGGTACCCTTGAAAATTATAGGGTAATGATTTAAAGTCTCACTCAAAGATACCCAATGTGAGTATGCCCTTTTCTTTCTAACTTTCTCTAAATGTTCTCAATGTAGCATTTTGTTAAGTGGTAGTATAAAAACTATTAAGGAAGGAAAAAACTAAGTTGTACATAAAATCTTGAAAGAGGGGTATCCTACATTAGACTCAAAACTACCATCTTCTCCTCTAAGAATGCTTAGTCATGTCTGACTCTTGGCAACCCCATGGACTGTAGCCCTCCAGGCTCCTCCATCCATGGGATTCTCCAGGCAAGAAGATGGGAGAGAGTTGCCATTTCCTACTCCAAGGCATCTTCCGACCCAGGGATCAAACCCGAGTCTCTTCTGTCTACCTCCACTAGCAGGCGGGTTCTTTACCACTGCACCACCATCAGTTTCCTAAAATCGTCTATCTAGTGACCTTCATTTTACGAAACACCACCAGTCCATTTAGCCTGACAGAATCTACTAGGTTAAAAAAAACAGCTTACATTTGTGTGAATGCACGCCTAAGTGTGTATCTGTATCTGTATATAGGTAGTTCTTCCTAGTGTCACAGTATTTCCAACACTGTATTGTCTTACTTGAGTATGCCTTCAGAAGAACCTTTACATTGTTGGTGGGAATGCAAACTAGTACAGCCACTATGGAGAACAGTGTGGAGATTCCTTAAAAAATTGCAAATAGAATTGCCTTATGACCCAGCAATCCCACTGCTGGGCATACACACCGAGGAAACCAGAATAGAAAGAGACACGTGTACCCCAATGTTCGTCGCAGCACTGTTTATAATAGCCAGAACGTGGAAACAACCTATATGTCCATCAGCAGATGAATGGCTAAGAAAGCTGTGGTACATATACACAATGGAGTATTACTCAGCCATTAAAAAGAATACATTTGAATCAGTTCTAAGGAGATGGATGGAACTGGAGCCGATTATACAGAGTGAAGCAAGCCAGAAAGAAAAACACCAATATAGTATACTAACGCATATATATGGAATTTAGAAAGATGGGGATGATGACCCTGTATGCGAGACAACAAAAGAGACTCAGATCTATAGAGTGAACTTTTGGACTCTGGGGGAGAGAGAGAGGGAGAGGGTGGGATGAGATGGGAGAATGGCATTGAAACATGTAAAAAAAAAAAGGATACTGTAGTGGGTTGCCATTTCCTTCTCCATGATACTGACATCACCTCAGAATTGCATATTTTATTGCTCTGTGACTATTTCAATAATTTGAATAAAGTTTGTGAAATATTAAAAAAAAATAAAAATCAAATACTTAGGGGATGAAAGATTAACAATATAAATACTTCTACAGTTCACACAGGGACAGAGGGCTCGACTTTCAACAAGCATTAGCATGCTGCGGCATGCCGTAGGTAAACCGTTTCATCTCTGGGCCCCCCCTAAGAGGAAATCAGATGTCACAATCTGTAAGGTCCATTCCACCTTTAAAATTCTATGATACTAGAACAACCAAGAAACCCCACAAAACATTTTTCAAAGCATGATCAACTTTATCTCTGAACAGGGAGAACAGGATCTGCCCTGAAAGAGAAGTCTGATTAGCATTTTCTATTGCATCTGGACCATGTAGCATGGCAGCTCCTGTAGCAGCATGTCCGTGCTGTACTGCAGGGCTGACAGAGCTCCACGGAGCTGCCGACTCTTAGGGAGTAACACCAGCCAGTTCTGATTCTTTGCATCTAAAAGTGTTTAGTCTGAAAGGAAAATAAATTCCACTTCTACAGCCCATGAAAACCATCCCCCTCTATCTAAGTAATCTTTCCATCTCAGCCTCAAGAAACTAATAAAATAAGAATCATTAAGACAGCTGAAAGAGTAACTCTTCTTTAGTAAGTAAAAGTGAAGATTTCAAAAAGGGATGAAATATGTTCATAGCAGCAACGAAGGACTCAGGGTTTTTGCCTATTCTTTCTCTGGTTGCTTTCTAATAAATTAGACATGAGTATCAAATATGGGAGAGGAGAGAGTATGTGAATAAACGTAGTATTGAGGCTCTCAAAGACCACATATTCTAAGTTTCCTCCTTATTTCTGATTAAATAAATTACCTCATTAAATTAAAACAAGCCTCAGGGCATGTTTATAATAATTCATAAAGTTATAGGCCATACCATTATGGTTTAAATTTATAACTTAATTTTATAATTAAACCCCAAGGAATATAGGAAAAAAATGTAAATGCGTATACCTATTTTCATCAATAAAGAAAAACATCCTAAGAACAACAGAATTTAACAAATCAAAATTAAACATTACATTCAAAATATTATCTTTAAAATATCTCATTTCACACTCTCTTCCCAAAAGGCTAAAAATATCAGAGGGCCATTACTATTCATTTCATACACGTAGACAATAAAGTTAAAACTGGAATAAACAACTTTACTAAAATCAATATAGTAAAAGAAACAGGATTAGAATTCAAAGCTTCTGATTACAAGATCCATGCTCTATTCAGACATCAAGACACCTACCTAATCAAAGATCCTGCAAAAATTCAATTACTCAGGTGTCTGCCCACCAGGTAAAAATGTCCATGCAGGAAATACCTGCTGGGACAAACTTCACAGAGAAAAATAAGAAGTATAAACACACTCTTGGGCACTGATCAAACAAATAATAAATAGCTACAGGGGATTTTTCCCCCCTAATTTTAACAAGTCCTTGACTTAAAATTTTAAACCACACTAAACAGGTATTGATAGGATAAAGCAATACAACACTGATAAATACACTGAGCCAACAGTACAAATTTGAATTTGAGACTTTACACATAATTTTTAAGTATCCGTACAGCCCATTACATCTCTGTTATCTCTGGAAATGACTCCATTAGGAATCTATGAA
Organism: Redunca redunca; assembly: GCA_006410935.1. Lineage (NCBI taxonomy): Eukaryota > Metazoa > Chordata > Mammalia > Artiodactyla > Bovidae > Redunca > Redunca redunca. The sequence continues at coordinate 811,735 of SJYQ01001025.1, forward strand.
GGCTTTCCCCAAACACATTATGTCTAATCACTAAAGAATTTACTAGAAAACACCTTTCAGAAATAAATATGCTAAGGAAATGTAATTTTATTAACAAGATCCATGAATATTTTATAAATATTCAAAATAAATCTTTGTTAGTTACTAGTATACTTTTCTAAATATAATACACATAACTTAAAGATAAAAACATCTTTTAGAGTCTGGAGCAGTCTCAAATAAGGGTGATTACCGAAGTTTAAAAATGGTTTTGACTGTCACATCTGGGAAGTGTTACTGGCATCTAGTGGGTAGAGGCCAGGAACTCTGTTCAGCGTCCCACTGTGTACAAGACAACCCACCCCTACACCCCCACACCGAATCATCTGGACCCAATGCCAATAGTGCCAAAGTTGAGAAACCCTGGTCTACAATCTAACTTTTATCACAAGGACTATTAAGGTTTACGTACCTTTGAATTTAATATCCAGACCACTAAATTCCAATTCAACTCCTTGAAGTGCTTCTCCCAGAGTTTCATGGTAATGACTAATACTTTTTTTTGACCCCACGCAGAATGGAAGTGAAAAGTACTTATATGTTTCTTGGCGATTATGGTAGGGCCCAACAGTATTCATCCATAAGACAACTTCCTCTTTATCCTGATACTGAAAGAAACAAACCAAAAAAGCAAGTTAAGAACATGTTTAAAAAAAAATCTAATTCAAATTAAGGGAATATTTTGCTATTTATTCTAAACAAAAATGTACTATCTCAGTTTTGGAAGCTTTAAAACAAAACGCTGGAAGCTTGTTTCAAAATGATGATCAGTTTCTACACATTAAAAATGAAATTTGGTGAATTTTAAAATGATATATTCTGATTATGGTCTCAGGCAGATTCATGTTTTCCAGACTTTGTTTTACAGAAGATACTGTTTAAATAAATGCCAATAACCTGTAAGAATATGTTTATACTTAATATTTACACTATCAAATAATGATAAACCTAGAACCAACATGATTCACCATGCTAATGTAGACAAAGGAGGAGGAAACAAAATCAGTAGTTTATCCAGACCTATGTTAATCATTGGAAACTCCAAAAATCTAATGTTGTCAGCAAGCACAAATAAAATTTCACCTACCCCCCGCCCTCCCCCCCNGTGTATGTACTCTAGAAGCCAGCAGTACGTTTCCTTCCCATTATTCTTCTGAGAATATTAAGAGCATTGGACAAATAAGCACATAAAAAAATACCGCACGACTCAAATGGTCAGCTGAATCCTAATCCAGTAGGTAAAGTAAGAGAAATCAAGGGCTTTGAGGAACTGCATTAAGTTGTTAGTTGCTCCTTCTTAGCATCAGTTACATAATTTGTGGGGCCAAGCACAAAACAAACATGCAAGGCTCCTTTCTAAACAAGCATTAAGAATTTAGAATGGTGACAGCGCAGCATTCAGCTAAGCAGTCTTTATGTCCTGCACACACCAAGTGGCTGCATGGGTCACATGCCCATCTCTGTCCCTCTTTAACACTAAACCAACCTCACTAAAACCACCTCAGTAACAATTCCCTGTGAAACCAAGCTTACCCAAACATTTCTTTTAAGTGCTTAAAAGTATTATCAATACAGAAAATTACTCAATTTGATACCAAGTGTTTTACTGTCCTATTTTTTAAGGAGAAAAGGCTGCAGAGCATATCCTATGCGTGTAGCAGACTACTGACTCAGTTTGCCTCAAATCCTACCTCTACCTGTACTAGCTGTGCAGCCTCAAGCAAGTCACTTCTTCGCCATCCCATGTTCTCATCTATGCAGAGGACATAATCCCATTCATTTCACAAGATCATCAATCCGTGTTTAAAATACAAGTTAATACATATTAAGTACTTAGGACAGTACCTACCACATATTGCTACAAAAGCTTAGCTATTATTTCTATTTGGAAACTGTCTTCACAGAAATCTAAAGGGCAAACTTTTAACTTTTAGATGGTTCTTTGGTTAATAATCCAATTTCACAAGTATTTATTAAACACTTACTCAGTAACCTTCCCTTGACAATTTTTCCCTCCCTTCAGTATCATTCTGTCTTCATTAGCTACTTCTGCCTTCTTAGTAGAAAAAAAAATCACTTGACCATAGCCTTTTCAGTAGTAGTATCGGTTTGAGGTGAATGCCTAGTTTTCAAAAATAGTTTCAAGAAACTTTTAAGAAATAAAATATCTTGGCTAATAGCCAAAAAATATATAATGACACTTAAATTTTTTACATATATCTTCATGCTATTTTTCCTATAATTTTTAAATACCTAAATTTTTAAAATAGGTATTAACAAGTGAGAGCAGTTCAATGTAAACATGACTGAAATAAAGAGTCAGAATTTTTTTGTCCAACAATTTTCTCATACATGACATGTTCTCTTAAAAACTTTTTATCAAGTATTTTATTTTCAATTTCTGGCTTTAAAATATTAAACGTTCCTGCCATAAAATTTCAGTTAAATTGGTATTTAGATTTTAAATCTGTAAATTAATATTTTTATTCACATCCAATTTGTAACATTTTAATTAATATGTTCTTTTCCCGATTACAGCAGTTTATATAAAACACAATATAAAAAGGGGTTTCCCTGATAGCTCAGTTGGTAAAGAATCTGCCTGCAATGCAGGAGACCCCAGTTCCATTTCTGAGGCGGGAAGATCCAATGGAGAAGGATAGGCTACCCACTCCAGTGAGAAGGATAGGCTACCTACTCCAGTATTCTTGGGTTTCCTTTATGGCTCAGCTGGTAAAGAATCCACCTGCAATGCGGGAGACCTGGATTCGATCCCTGGGTTGGGAAGATCCCCTGGAGAAGGGAAAGGCTGCCCACTCCAGTATTCTGTCCTGGAGAATTCCATGGACGGTATAATTTCCACGGGGTCGCAGAGAGTCGGACAAGATTGTTAACTACTACTCTTAAGCTTATATGCCTGTACGGTGGAACTAAAGAGATAATTCCGAGTTTTACTTGGTAACTTTTCCAAAGTGCTCAAAAAAACTGGAAAAACATTAGTACTTATTGGCCAAAAGAATGCCCACTGGAAATGAACACTTCTTACTCTTTGAGACAAGTTTTTAAACTATTTAACTTGCGAATAAAACTATCTTAAGCTGAAAAGTCACAAATACAGTACAAAAACGTCACCGGCTTAGGACTTAAAAAAAAATACACAGATAAGAAGTTGCTGTGACTGAAGTTGCTGCACCTCAAAAGTTTAGAACTTGTGTTAACTAAACGAAGAGCACAGATAACCTACAGACTTCTCTGGCCGCTTCATTTCCTCACTTGTCAGAAACGACAGAAGACTTTCAGATTTAGTACTACACAACCTCTCATGCAAAGTCGTATCATTAATGGGTTAAGGTCTAAAAACACAAACTACTCACACTCACCCTCTAATTTACATGACTTTACTGGTCTGCTCACACCTACCATTCAGAAAGTCACTGAATTACATTCCTAAGTGAAAGTCACAAGAGGAGTCGTTAACATCCAAGCTTTGATGTGGAAAATGCCAATTAAACAAACAGTCGATCAATTTTAGGCTAAATGCAAAACGGACTGTTGCCAGCAAGACAAGAGGCTGGGCAACTTAAGACCCCGCACAAGCAGAAGCTGCCCTAGAGACCACTGGGACGCGAGCCTCATCTCGGGGCCAGAAGAGGTGAAGAGAAAGTTACAAGGCCTCTAGGGCGGATGCGGGTGGCGGAGGGCCTGTACACGTGTAAAGTGCTCTTCACCTCAAGTTTATCAAGGTTGTCCCCACGCCAGGGTTAGATTCCGGTTTGGGCAGGAGGGGGAAATAAAGGCCGGCGAGCACCATTAAGCGGTGGATATTTCCTGGTTAGTGTGTGACGAGTAATAGGTGGTGCATCCATCTTCCGCCGTGTCGTAGCCCCCCAGCAGCACGGGCGCAGCTCCCTTCCCTGGGGGACAGCGGCCCCGAGACTGGCTGCCTGCGGCCCCCCATGCCGCGGGCAAGTGAGCCCCGACCCTCAGACTCCCCGGGCCCCTGGACCCAGAGGTTCGGCGCCATTTAGGTCCAGGTTGGGGAAAGGAGGCCCAGGCACTCGAGAGTGGAGTCCCGTCCCGGGAACACACGGAAATGCCTCCTCCCCGCTCCCGGGGTTCCTGCTCCGCCAGGCCCAACCGGAAGGCGGCCGCGGGGCTCGGCCCGGCAGCCGGGCCGTCCGGGCCGCGCCGGGCCTGCCGAGGCGGCGGGCCGCGGGGAACGGGCGGAGGCGGCCGCGCCGGCGGGGAGCGCGTCTTCTCACCGTGTGCTCGTGCTCGTCCGCCCGGGCCCGGGGCAGCAGCAGCAGCAACAGCGCGGCGGCCGCCGCCACGCCGGGGGCGCCCGGCAGCGGCCTCATCCTCCGCGCTCCCACCGGACCGGCGCCGGCCCACCGACTCCTCCTCCGCCGCCGCCGCCGCCGCGGCCGATTCGCATCCACGGGGCGCGGACAGACGCACGGGGCCCGGGCCCAGCCGCTGGCTGCTCCGCGCCGCCGCCGTCACCGCCCGCTCCGGAGCCTCCCCCGCCCCCCGCGCCTCCCGGCCTCTTCCTCTGACTCAGCCACGTCATCCGGCCACCCCGGCACACGCCGGAAGTGCCTGGCGACGCGGGGCCGCAACCGCCGCCGCCGCCCCGCCCGGGAGGCGCGAGTCCGCGGCCGCCAAGGGCCGCCCGAGGGTCCTGCCGGGCCGCCCGCCGGCTCCCAAGGTCGGCGGCACGCACGCTGGCCCCGGCCTCGCGCTCCTCGCGGCTGCCTGGCCCTCAGCGCAGGGCCGAAGCCGCGTCCGTTCGAGTTGTGCGACCTGGGTCATAACGCTTAACTGTACCTGGCCTCATTTTCCTCGGCTGTGAAGCGGGGTAATAGTCTGAGCCGCCCCATCTCGGTGGCGGGGATCAGATCAAATCACCCTCACAGGAGTTCGGCTCCCGCCGAGAATGAATCACCAGCTCCATAATCGTCATTAAGGGAGGCTGCTAAACTGGTGCCGGGTTGGATGAGTGTCATAAAATCCCTGAATATTTACTGAACCTCTACTATTCAACCTTTTTAAAATTCTTGTTGGTTTATTTGTGGAATCTCCTGTCTACAGATAGAAACACCTGTTAGAATCTAAGCTTCTCTCCTAAGCAGAGATCCTGTTCACTGACGTACTAGAACAGTGTCAGGCCCATTGTGGAAACTCAAAAGTTATTTGTCAAATATATAAACATCTGGACCCTCGAGTCGAGTTGTCTCAGCCATCAGCAGTCAACAAGTTCTAGCATTTGTTATCTTAGAAGTATCTAAGGAGTTTATTTTTCCTCTCCCCTCCTAGTAACAGCTAGTCGTCTACACCTCACTCACCATGTATTCCAACAACCTCCTAACAGGATTTTTATTACCGGTCTTCCTTACCTATTTATCCTCCCCAACAGGTAGCAGAGTGATTCTTCTATGAAGAAAGCTGACTATATCACTGCCTTCCTTAAAATACTCCTGTATATTGTCTACACAAATCAAGAAATCACAGCTAATGTGTTCATCTGCCAGGCACTGTTCAGAGCACTTCACATGTATTGACTCAATCCTTAGGCAACAGGTGCTGTATGTTCATTTTACAGAAATGGTAACAGAAGCACAGAAAGGTTAAGTGGTTACTGAAGGACTGGATCCAAGCATCTGGCTTCAGAATCAGTCTTTTGTTTTTAATATTTATCTTTATTTATTATTTGGCTGTATTCGGTCTTCATTGCAGCACTTGGGTTTTTTATTTGCAGCATATGAACACTTAGTTGTGGCACGTGGGATTTAGTTCCCCCACCAGGGATCAAACCTGGGCCCCCTGCATTGGGAGTGTGGAGTTTTAGCCACTGAACCACCAAGAAAGCCCCAGAATCAGTATTTCTTACTACTAATGGACTGCCATCCATACAATCATTTTAATAAATTTAGTAGACTTGTATATGCTGGCATGGAATGATAGCCAAGAAACAATTTTAAGTGAAAAAAATTTTCAAATATAGACTGTAATTCCATTTTGAATGATACTAGTCTAACCACAGAAAATAATCTGAAAGATTATGACTCAAACCATTAACAGTGTACGTGACTGCCAATATTTGAGTGTTTTATACAATGGGTATGTGCTATATGTGTAATTAGAAAAGAAAATTCCTTCCTAAAGGATAATCCTATTAGCATGCAACTGCAGAATCAGTTCCCAATTTATCTCAACTTTACCTCCCACTGATCTCTGCTCAGGCTACATCCCTATATTTCCCAAATACACCAGATTCTTTTATACCTCTGTACCTTTGCTCTTGTTTTTTTAATTTTTACTGGAGTATAGTTGATTTACATGTTATATTAGTTTTTGCTGTACAGCAAAGTGAATCGGTTGTATATACACATTCATCCACTCTTTTTTAGATTTTTCAGTGTTCCCTTTGCCTAGAATGGAAATGAATGGACAACCTTTGTTTACTCATTTTCCTGGCCTAAATGAATGACCTCTTCAGTGAAACCTTGCACGATGCCCTCAGGAAGTTACGTGTCCCTTCTTCAGGATTCCAGCTGCATTTATGTCATAATTACCATAGTCTCATTTCCCCTTCTGTACTGCATTCTGACCCTTTTTGATGGCAGCCACTACCTTTTTGACCCTTTTTGATGGCAGCTGTTGGGACAGTGCTTGTCACATCATAGACATTCAATAACTATTTACTGAAGACATTCATAAGTGAAAAGTCAAATAGCATAGAAGGATTTAAAGAACACTTTCCAAATAGTCTAAGAGGCATCACAAAGGCAGTACGTGATTAATTGCTGAATGAATCATACACCAGTAATTGCAATAGAAGTCAGAGGAGGTGTCTTATCCAACTTTGCATATCCTTCAGAGCACCTAGCACTGCGACCTGCTCATAGTGTAAGCTCAGTGAATGCTCCGTGAATGAATAATCACAGCTCTTGAATCAAGTGATGATGGGCAATTGAAGAATAAGCAGTGTAAGTGCTGAATTAAGATGGATGAGTAGTTTCTTGCTTAACATCCATCACCAGCCTCCACAGATTTGAGGCATTAAGCATTTGCTCCGTATTGTCAGGAGCACTAGATTGGCAATTGCTTTCGGGTGGGGAGAACACAGGGCTTCCCTGGTTGCTCAGACTGTAAAAAATCTGCCCAATAATGCAGGAGACTCAGGTTCAATCTCTGGGTCAGGAATATCCCCTAGAGAAGGAAATGGCAGCCCACTCCAATATTCTTGCCTGGAGAATGCCATGGACAGAGGACCCTGGCGGGCTATAGTCCATGGGGGTCACAAAGAGTCGGACACAACTGAGTGAGGGAGGACACAAGAAAAAGTATTCATTTGGGGAGTGTAGACTTAGAACTAGGAAACTTTACACACATAACAAAAAAAGGCATGCTGCTGCTGCTAAGTCGCTTCAGTCGTGTCCAACTCTGCGAGATCCCATAGAAGGCAGCCCGCCAGGCTCCCCTGTCCCTGGGATTCTCCAGGCAAGAACAGTGCAGTGGGTTGCCATTTCCTTCTCCAATGCATGAAAGTGAAAAGTGAAAGTGAAGTCCCTCAGTCATGTCTGACTCTTTGAGACCCCATGGACTGCAGCCTACCAGGCTCCTCCATCCATGGGATTTTCCAGGCAAGAGTACTGGAGTGGGCTGCCATTGCCTTCTCCGACAACAGGCATAGCAGTGTACAAAAAAGGAATTGCACAAAATGTGACCAACAGTGCAAATGTGCAAAAGGCAATATGAACAATGAGCAAGAAGAGAAAAGCAGACCCTGTTTTGGTGGCATATTTGGGAAAGTTTAATGAGGGAAAGAGCATGTAGGGCCATTAATGCAAGGAATATTTATTGAACACCTATTATGTGCCAGGAACTCTGGTAGGTACAAGGAAATGATGATAAATAGCTTTAGGTGATAAAAGTCTGATAACAAGTCGGCTTGGGAAGAAAGAACAGAAGATAAAGTAACTAGAGGAAAAGGAATATGGCTTCAAAGATTCTTGGAGCCTGATGACCTCAAGGCTCAAAAGTCATTAGTACTGGGCTTCCCCAGTGGTCCAGTGGTTAAGAGTACAATGCAGTGGACACCAGTTCAATCCCTGGTCTGGGAAGATCCCACATGCCACAGGGCAACTAAGCCCACGCACCATGTAATTATCAAGCCTGCGCTCTGGAGCCTGCAAGCCGCAGCTCCTGAAGCCATGTGCCTAGAGCCTGTGCTCTCCAACAAGAGAAGCCACCGCAATGAGTAAGTCCACACACAATAACTAGAGAGTATCCCCCACTCTCCACAGCTAGAAAAGGCCCATGCAGAGCAACAAAGACCCAAACAAAGCGTAGCAAAAAATATATAAATAAATATATTTTTAAAAAAATCATTAGTACTCAAGGGCACCATCAAAATCAGGGTTGTTATGCCAAACTGGGAAGTGAAAACCATTGATGTCTCATTTCATCAATGTCTTCATCTAGATTAATGACCTCCTTCCCTGACACCAAAAAGTTTGAGGGGGAAAATGCCAGTGAAAGGCAACCCCTCCAAAATGGTTGTAAAACCTCTTTTTTTGTGGTAGTTCTAATAAGACTCCATTGGTTAAGGAGTTTATGACTACCGAATGATCCAGAAAACCACAGTTTCAATCTTTTATTTTTGGTAAACACTACCATCAACAGTTTGGTCTATAGATGACAAAATATCTTCTGATTTCCATCCTCAGCTACCTTTTCTTTGAAATTCTATTTCTTCTTTCTACTTTGTTATGTTTGTCTTGCTAGTAATCTACTTTTCTCTTGCTATTTATCACCTTCTGCCTCTACCTTTTCTGTTCTAGCTGAAATGTTCTAGATACCGAGGAACTTTAAAATTGTTTTGAATTCTTTCTTTAGGAAGCAGTCACTTAAAACATTTGGTTCTTAGACCAAAGAACAACTAAGGCTATTATAAGTTGTATTATGATACAACGAAGTTCCCATTTTACTGTTTCTCACACATTTCTTTTAACTGATCTGTCATACCAATGATAGAGGGCATGGAACAGGAGATGCCACATAATAAGACCCCTTGCTAACTAGGTGGTCACTCCAGTATGGCTGTCTCCTTCCTTCTTCAGAATAAGTGATTCCTCACCCCTAGCCTTAGTCCTAAACTTACAGAGTTGAAGGGACTTAGGTTATTACTAAACACAAAACATTTTATTTTACAGATGATGGGTAGTCAAGGTAGGTGAATTCATCAAGTCAGCAGCAGTCCAAAATAAAATCATTTTCCTGACTTCCAAGCCAATGTTCTTTCCCTGCATCATGCTAACTCTTACTGCATGGCTAGCTAAGACACTTTAAATGGGCTTTGGCAAGCTAGCCAGGGAACCCACAATTTATTACAGTTTCTACGAGAAAACTAATTCTGAGTTGTGCTCAGAATTCAGAATACATCTTTCAACCTCCTACTCATCCTGTCACCACTGGTGAACATAGTATCTGGCCACAGGAATGAATGGAGAAGACCGTTTTTTATTCTTAATAACTTAGTATACTTGGAAATGAATAGAACACAATTTGTTTATCAAACCAAAGCAAATATTTATACAGTCAGAGTCCTCAAAGTTGAGGATCGATTTTTAGGATGAATCTTCTAGAGATATCCAAATTAGCTACTTGTCTTTCTTAGAAATAAATCCGTTACTAATGCTTCCTCAGCCAACCAGTTGCAAATCCACACAGTATTCTTTGAAAGACAAGCATAGAAAACCAACTTACTTCCTGGAGCAAATGGGAGAGGGATCTAAAAATCCCAGTAGGGTGGACTAGGATCCCTGTTTTTTAATAACAAAGAAAGACAAAAGGAGGGGGAAAGAGCAGGTAACGTAGCTTGATGTGAAAAATATTCATTTAAGTCATTTACATACTATTACTTCACCTAATTATGGCAAAGCCTTAGGGATTATTCACATTATTAAATATGTCAAGTTAAATTATTTGATTGTAATACAAACCTCCTGTTCAGAGTCTCTCCGTATTCATACTTTGTTGCTCATACAGTTGGGTTATCTGCTCACAGGTTTTAGCATAAGAGGAGGGAACAGTGCTGGACTGGGAACTGGAGGACAGTGTACTTGCACAGTTAGAGGCAAAGGCAATGGCAGTGAATATGGCTAACAGCTTCACCGTGTATTGAGCCAGTTTGTAAAATCTTGGGGAAGGAGAGGCATCATGTAGGGAACTTTGTAACTGTCTCTTTGGATACCTAGTTACACTTTAGTTTCCGATTCTCATTGTACTTAAATTCATGGTTTTGTTATATACTGTATTCCTAAAAAACGTATACTAAGGTTGAGTGTGTGGAAATTGAGTAAATTTAAATTATAATGAGTGGTTCTGTTTCTGGAGAATGAAAAATTTCACCCCATCATTTAGAAATATTCCTTGATAACATGATCCCCATACTTCATACAAATTTTTCATTTTCTTCTTTTAAACACAATCATTTTGGATGTTCGGTGAACATTCAATGAGGATTTCAGACTTGCCATTTTTGACTTGGCACTCCTGATCATTTCAGCCCACATCTCAAGTGTATCATATTTATGAAACCCAGATTTCTCATAAGTACTTTCAATTTTATGTTTTCCACTTATTTTCCTACAAGAATAAAATGCCGTAAAATATTCCAATATTACACAGTGATGTGCATACAAAGATGGTAACACCATTGGCTAGCAGTAGGTTTTGCCATGTTACTGATCTAAATGTTTATTTATCAAAGAATCTAAAAAAAAATAAAATTTGGCGTCCAAAAGGAGGCTTAGAGGCATTAAATATTTTTAAAAGTATAGCTTTATCAAGATCAAGCATGCTTAAAATAGAGACTGTCTATAAATAAGAGGAATACCAGTCTTATACCTCTTGTTCTCCTTTTATCTCATATTTCCTTATTTCTCCCAGATAAGTGACAAGGAGAGTAAAGGGACCATTCCAAAACAGCTGCTGTGTGCCAGGAATTGTGGTAGGCAATTTGCACAAATGCTCTCTTCAAGGCCACTGCCAATAGTGTATTTTATGTCAGGGAAAAAAAAGCAGAAAAACAAAAACCAAAGATCCCAGAAGCTATTAACTTCACTCAATCATTGTTTGCTGAACTGAGGAATTCGACTGAAAAAGAACCATTCATCATTAGAAAAGGACTCAATAAAACTGTACTTAAATGGATCTTTAATAGTATAGTTTTTGTACCTTTGTGTGGGATGGAGAATAATTTCATGGAGAACCATCAGATTTCTGATAATTTTTAAAGAAATGGGTCTAACACTAATTTTGCTGTATATTTAAGCATCAAATTAAATACCTGTGTTTTCAAGGTAGATTTATGTGCTAGGAACTCAAAATTAATGATATACCTAAGGCTCTACATTCTCTGCACAGATTTCCCAAACCCGGTGTTAATAACAAGTGTATAGTAAAACAGAAGACTACTTCTATTTTAAGTTCTTCCTTCTTCTTCTGACCCCTCAGCAGAGTGAGATTCAAGGATCCCCCCATCTCCTATGGCCAGAACTAAGATCTATGAAGGATGCAGAGCAATGAGTGGGGTCCCTGGCATGCCAAGCTTCTGGCTCCCAACCATTTTCAGATGTTCCTTGGCAAGCCTACTGGATTATAAATGCCCCCAGTACTTGATAGTTCCATACCTGGGAGATATGGAAAAAGGAAACTTCTAGAAGGTCAATAGTCACTGAACACATTTCTACATCTGGGCATCTTTTGAGGGAGAGAGCTTGGCCATTTGGATATGGGAAGTGTGATGACCTGGAATCAGCAGGTCCAGATTCTAGACCCACCTCTTCCTCTAACCAACTGAGTACCCTTGGCTCCAGGCTTCAGTGAAATTAGATTTTCCTTCTATCTAAAAGGAGTTAGGACTAATGCCTCTCTAAAGTCCTTTTAAGTTTGCTGTATGTGACCAGCCCTGGCATTTAAACACACTCCTGAAGCTACAGAAAAGCTGAAGGAAGAATCATTAAAAATTAGGATATACTTCTTGCTTGAATACTGTAAGTTTTAAATCATAACCACAGAAGTTAGATTGGACTAGCAAATAAGTAAGACCTAATATAAGTGCATTTCTGTAAAATCACTTGTACATTTCTGATCAATCTTTCAGGCTCCTGACATGCCAAATTAGTCCAGTTCCAATTAAGTCATCATCCTTTTGGCAAACGAGGATATGGATCAATAGATGATTGTGAATGAAGTTCTTAGTTTTTCAGTTCTTTGTGCCTTAATAATATATTCTTCAAGGTAAGCCCAAACCAGCAGGGCCACAGCAATATCAGTGATGAGAGTGGGTCTTAAGGTCAGTGGTCAGGCCATAAAACTCAACATGAAGACATCATTAACAGGCTGAAAACTGCAAGTCTCAAAGTCCAGAAGGAGGTAGCCTTAAGGAGGTGGAATCAGCGACCTCTGGGTGGAACAGGTGGAGGAGGATGGAAGGTCTCCTTGGTCGGAGGCCTGAAATGAAAGACAAAGCAATTATGATCAAACAGATTTGATGAACTACCTCTTAGGAATCCATGATTTGTTGCAAACTTGGTATACTATGGTATACTATGCAAAGGACACATCCTTCAATTAATAAAACTGGAGACACATACGGACCTTTCAGCGGCATACATGCTGATCTGTGGATTGCAATCCTAGCCAACATTAGAATCACTCCGGGTGGAGGGCTTTGAAAAATACCAGTTCCCAGGCTCAATCTCAGACCTATTCCATCATAATCTCTGGAGGATAAGGCTCAAGCATGACAACATGTGAATCGTGTTCCTTCATCCAGTTGTATTAACCATGTGGTTTATTTTGTGAAGCTTTGACATCCGAGTCCTGGCTGATCCTGGAAGGCCTGCCCCTCTGAGGGTAAGCTAATTCCTCTAAACAGCCTGCAGTTAGCACACATTTCACATGCAAACTAACCAGTCTAGAGTCCATATCCCAATTACCTCCAGTCCTGGGACCCTCAAAGTCCAGGCCTCTATCCATCTGCCCTAATCACCCCAGGGCCAGGTGTCGGAGAACTGGAGACAGCCCCTGAGCTCCAAAGCCTGCAGAAATTTCTCAAACTAGCCAATCCTAAATCTGCCTAGCCTGCCTCATTGGTTCCTTCCTGCAGAACCCACAAGAAAATTTCCTGCCCATCTTTCTCCTCTATCTGCCCTCTCTCCTGCCTAAACCTGGGGCTTTCCTGTGTGTCCCGCCCCAGCATAATGTGCCTGCCTCCTCTTGAGATCTAGAAGTATAACAAACCACCTATTCATTGGCAGTTGTCTCCTGATATGCTGACCTTGCCACACCTAAATAATAATAAAATCTATATTTTAAAACTCCAGTAATTCAAATATGCAGCCAGGCAGCAGACACACTGCACTAGGGAGATCCCTTGAGAGAGGCCTTAAAAATTTCTGAAGTCAGCTTCTCACAACTACTTCTACTTGGGATCACTCAGTGTTGTCTCAACTCCACATCCACTTTCCTAGAAGCCTCCCTCCACATTAGCCTAGACGGTTTTTTAACAGTGGTGTTAAACGATACTCCAGATAGACCTGGGGGAATGTATTTACAAGAGGTTCAACAATCGAGACGGTATTTCCATATGTGTGCTGTAAAACCAATATTTAATTATCTTGGAAGCAAGTCAATAAGTCAAGAAAGAGCGCTTTGTCAAGTGCTGTAATTGAACTGTGCTACCCTGGAACTGCATACTTGATTGAATGAATCGATGAGTAAATATTTATTAAATGTCTCTTGAATGCAAGTTTTGCGTAGGTCAAGGAAACGATAAAGGAGTTGGGAAAAGACGGGCCATCTCAGAAGGCAGAGAAGGAGGCAGAAGTAGAAAAGAATAACAACAGATATCCTCAAGAGGTCCTACAGTGGCACTTGGGAGTAGAAGGTTTTGTGTGGTTGTCTCTTTATCCAGAGAAAACAGTCTCCTTCCATTGCCCCAACCTGCCCTATGAACTGTGAGCTTAGAGGAGAAAGCTGAAGAAGAACCCTCGGGTGTTACCAGTCATCACCTAAATGAGCTGAGGCTGGCTTGATGGTTTCCTTCCTTCCTCTCAACAAACATATATTGACTATGCATTAACCTCTGGTGTGGGATATAACAGTAAGTAAAGTGGGCATTGATCCCACCCTCAAAGTGCTGAGACTGTAATGGATGAGGCAGACAACAGGGAAAGTCAGTGCACTGTACCAAATGTTTTGTTAGGGGACGTTTGTAACCTGTGAACGCATGGCAGAGGCAATCATGCACACATCTGAAGGACAAGTTCAACAAGTTCAAACTTCTCTGTTTCTCATCTGCCAGAGAGAAGTAAAGATGCCCACACTGGAGTAATGCGTGCGCCTGGAGATGACAGGTGGAAGATGGAGGGCACTTTCTGGCTTAGACTAGGCACTCAAGAGGTAAGGCTAATAATTTTATTATTTGGGGTGAAAGACCTATTCTTAGACCTTCTCCCCATGTATGCCCCACGAGCCTTACATTTTACCTTCCATCACAAAGAAAGGCACGATTCCCTCCTGGTCACTCTTCCTCTGTTGACCCGCTCTGCAACTGAGCAGGTCTGCAAGCAAACCTGGAGAAGGAAATGGCAGCCCACTCCAGTACTCTAGCCTGGAGAGTTCTGTGGACAGAGGAGCCTGGTGGGCTGCTGTCCATGGGGTCGCACAGAGTCAGACTCGACTGAAGCGACTTAGCATGCCTGCATGCATTGGAGAAGGAAATGGCAACCCACTCCAGTATTCTTGCCTGGAGAATGCCTGGGACAGAGGAGCCTGGTGGGCTGCCGTCTATGGGGTCGCACAGAGTCGGACACGACTGAAGCGACTTAGCAGCAGCGGCAGCAGGCTGTGCCTTAAAGGGGAGTGCACAGATTGTTCTGCTGAGCTCATTGTGCTCAGTCTTGTCTGACTCTTTGCAACTCCATGGACTATAGCCTACCAGGCTCCTCTGTCTGTGGAATTTTCTAGGCAAGAATACTGGAGTGGGTTGCCATTTCCTTCTCCAGAGGATCTTCCCCACCCAGGGATCGAACCTGCGTCTCTTGCTTCTCCTGCATTGGCAGGAGGATTTTTCACCACTGCACCACCTGGGAAGCCCATCGTGATAGGCAAAATCACTAGTAAACAGCAAAACATATTCAAAAACAAAGGGGCAATGTCTCAGCAAGATATTGGCTTTTTTTTTTTTTTCTCTACTGGCAGGACTTTATACCTATGAAGAATGTGACACTGTCAGCTGCCCACTCTGTGGGAACTGCAAGGGAAACACCACACAAGGATATAATGCATCTGTTCCTGTTCATGTCACCATCTGCCTTCCCTAACTTTGAAGTCTTTGGGAACTTATAGCCTGTGGGAATGTGAAACTTCTTTCTGCTAATGTGTAACCCACCTGCACTGCGGTACATGACTTGATGGCTAGCTGTCAACCCAATCAGGGCCAATCTATCATCTGCCCATTCACTTACTTGCATGATAAATATTTGCTAAGTTCCTAGCATGTGCCAATACTGAGTTAACTCCATATTGCACTGGGGAGAGTAGAAAAAACTTTTAAAATCAAAACAGTCTTTATCATTTTGAGGTTTACCATCTACTTGGGGAGATAGATATGCAAACAAGGGCCACGATATGGAGTGAGTTATAATAGAGGTATCTGGGGAACACAGAAGGTTCACGCTGCAGAGGAACATCAGGGGAGGCTTCAAAGAAGAGGTGAAGTTTCGACAGAGTCCTAAAGGATGTGTAGGAATCTTCTAAGCAGAGATTGGAAAGGGGTAAGAAGACAGCATTCTAGGCAAAAGGAACAGATTGGGCAAAGACCGTACAAAATGGCACAGCTCACTAGCAATGCTTAAGGAGTGAAACATCAGTGAATACAGGAGAGAGATGGGACTTAGGGCTACAGTATGCTAAAAAATACAGAAGTAAATGCAAGGCTTTTATGCCAGGAAGTGACATCATCAGCTATTTCTGTTCTAGAATGTGCACTCTTGTGCAGTGTGGAGGAGGGACTGACTGGAGGCAGGGAAGTAAATGCAGGGATGAACTTAGGCATGGGCAGATGGAGAGGAGGGGGTGGATCTGAGAGTTGCAAGGGCAGCAGAGTGAACAGAGCCTGGGGAGCTGCAAAGGAGCAAGAATGGAGGCTGTCTTCAGGGTTAGGGACTTGGGGGAGAAAGAAAATAGTGTCATGTCTCTGGCTGAGAAGTCATGAGAAGAAGGCAGTTCGGGACAGAGGAAGGCAGGTGGGATGATGAGTTCCATTTTTGCACTCATGAGATATCAAACATGAGTGCAAAACCTGAACTCGTCATCCCACCTGCCTTCCTCTGTCCCAAACTGCCTTCTTCTCATGACTTCCCAGCCAGGAAAGCTCAACATTCAGAGAACTAAGATATGGCATCCGGTCCTATCACTTCATGGCAAATAGATGGGGAAACAGTGGAAACAGTGGCTGACTTTATTTTTCTGGGCTCCAAAATCACTGCGGATGGTGATTGCAGCCATGAAATTAACAGACACTTGCTCCTTGGAAGGAAAGTTATGACCAACTTAGCATTTTAAAAAGCAGAGACATTACTTTGCCAACAAAGGTCCATCTAGTCAAGGCTATGGTTTTCCCAGTGGTCATGTATAGATGTGAGAGTTGGACTTTGAAGAAAGCTGAGCACCAAAGAATTGATGCTTTTGAACTGTGGTGTTGGAGAAGACTCTTGAGAGTCCCTTGGACTGCAAGGAGATACAACCAGTCCATCCTAAAGGAGATCAGTCCAGGGTGTTCATTGGAAGGACTGATGTTGAAGCTGAAACTCCAATAGTTTGGCCACCTGATGCGGAGAGCTGACTCATTTGAAAAGACCCTGATGCTGGGAAAGATTGAGGGCAGGAGGAGAAGGGGACGACAGAGGATGAGATGGTTGGATGGCATCACCGACACTATGGACACGGGTTTGGGTGGGCTCCGGGAGTTGGTGATGCACAGGGAGGCCTGGTGTGCTGCGGTTCATGGGGTAGCAAAGAGTCAGACACGACTGAGTGACTGAACTGAACTGAACTTGAGATCTCTGGGACCCCCAGTGAGGTCCCCAGTGAAGAGCGGGAAATAGAAAGCCAAGGTAGAGATGGAGATGGACTTGGAGCTGATGGTTCAAGCTCTGGGGACAGCATGCAGAGTGAGGAGAGGAAGGGACAACGACTGGAGAGTGATGAGTGGGATGTGCTATTTGGGGAGGGAAGTTCAGGAGAACATAAAGGGGGAAGAGTTGCCAGTTCCCAGATCTGGAAGTGAAGTGGAGAATATCCAGTCAGCCTCCCCTCTTATCCATCAGTGAGTCAAGCATTCAGGACAAAGGCCCATGTTATTCGTCGCTCAAACATCTCCTCATTTAATTATGAACATTATATACAGTTTCAGAACAACTGCATCTTTTCCAATCTTCACACCAAAAATGCGCCCAAACACTCTTTCTATCAATTACAGATTTCTTTGTAAACACCATTTCTTTAATCAAATGTGTTTTCCTCCTTTTTCTCTCCCCATCTTTATCACAACATGCTTCCAGAATCTCCCAAACAATTCAACTGCCATCTCTCTTTACACATTAAATGCATCCCCGTTTCCAGTCTTTAATTTCTGGCATCCACTTCCCTAGTTGTTCTCTCTCCTGCAGAAAGAGTTTCACAGAGTCTTTGAAACTCTACATTCAAGACTGACATTCTTTTCAGTCTTGGAACAATTAGACAACTCCCTCCTTTACCTTCAAAAATAAAAGGTCTTAGATCTTCTCCCATGACACTTGGACCTCCTTGGACAGGTATAACACAATGACTAAACGACTGGACCCTGGAGTCAGGCGTACCTAGGTTTATCATACAGATAAAGTCTCCATCCAGTCTCAATCCCAGTTTCTATCTCTGCAAATTGGGATAACTGTAAACATCTACCACTTGAAGTTGTGGAGAGAATTAAATGAGTTAATGTATTTAGCGAGTTTACCAGAATACCCAACACATAGTAAGTGCCAATAAATACAAGCATTTATTACCGTAACTGCTCTCCATAAACATCCCTCCCCAGTCACCAACTGTATATAATTTTCAAGTAACAGAACATAATGCAAATTCAGAAGACAGGACGAGATCATCACTAAAGTTCCTTCTAGGGCTAATGCTCTAATATGTGACCTCTAGTCTACAACAGGGAAACATGTTTGGTGACTGTGAAGCATTTTGGGACTGCGGGAGGTTTTGGTAGCAAGTGTCAGTACGTGACTGTCGCCTGGAACACACAGAAAAGTGGAAACAGCAAAGACAGAAATGGAGAGATCCTCAGTGCAGAGTCAGCCGCTCTTTCCAGAGAAACAGAAGAAAAACCTTCCTGTGGCACTTTCTCCACAAATTTCACTGATGAGGTTCATTTGAGTTAAAAGATTCAAAATGTAAAAAAAACAAAAAAAAAACCCAACCCTAGTTAATCACCCCTTGCCCACACACTATATTTTAGACATCAAAGAATTAAACTCCTAAGACAAGCCTGGGCTTTTATTCCCAAAGGTTCCTTTCTGCCTTAGCAGACACTTACACAAGCTAGCTTTGACCACCTTTTCAGTGGTTCCATAAGACCTCAAAACGGTTCCTGCCAGGCCAGAACACAAACATACATCAGAGCCCCAGAAGTCAGTCACACTCTTTTGTCTAATGCCCAGCCCCTAATCTCCATAGGCCCATCCTTCTGTATAAAGAACCACACAGACAGTTGTGCTCTTATTTGGGGCCAGAAACTCAATCCTTACAACTCTGTGAGGAAGTCCATTTATTATCTCCATTTACTGGACACAGAAATAAAGTCTCATGAAAGTGAAACAAGTCATCCATGTACACAAGAGGCTGCCGGGGTCTTCCCAGGTGGTGTTTTCCCACTACCACACCATACTGCCTCTCACCTGCATTTTCATCCCGTTCCTTCTTATCTCCTGGTCCTCCAGAAGCACTGTCCCCACAATACAACCAAGGGGATTAATTATTCAGGAGTTGAATTCTAGCCAAACAGATTTTAAAAATATGCAAAATGTTGACCTTTCCCAGTGTATTTCACTGACAAAATATTGAATTTGTTACTTAGAGTCTGCAACTGAATAAAGCATCACTTAAGTGAATGAAGAGTCCACGTTGAAACGTGTCCAAAGTACGCATTTCAGTGAGTTTAGCTCTGTACTCACTCCTAGGTCACCTTAGATGTCCCCACGGCCTACTCTGCCCCGAGACTCAACGAGCAAGGAAAAAAACGTTCTGTCAGCTTTCTTGTTACCTCTGTGAGGCGGCTCGGGGTGGCACCCTGGGGGGCCTCTCAAGGGGCACGGTGGGCATGCTGTCCACTTGAGGAGGGCCCGGACTACGACTCCTGGTAACCTCGGGAGCTTCATTATCCTACAGCAAAAAAAAAACAGATGAGCGAGAAGGCTGAAGACGACCTTAAGCAGCAACACAGTGGGACAGTGCCATCCCACAAGCTCCGCAGCTCTCCCCAGGCTTTGGTGGAAGGTTACTCACTGACTGAGAATCAACAACCCAGCAACCCCGGGGGCAGTTTTCCACTGACTCTGACAACCGGAGTCACTGAAGAGACGCTGGGACCTGAGTTATTGATATTATTAGTGACCTGAGCTCTCATTCCTTGCTGCTCAGCGTGATTTGTGGGCCACCAACAGCAAGCGTCACCTGGCAGCTTATGAGAACCACAGGGTTTCAGGCCCCTCCTCACACCTGCATTTTCACAAGATCCTAGGTAATCCTTATGCATAGTAAAGTTTGAGGAGCGTTGCTCTAGGGTAACCAGGTAGGGCTGGAGAAATTTTCTTTTGAAGCAGAAGTCCCTTTCGGGGACTGTGATTGGTCCTCCGTCGCAGGATAATATAAGCTGTGCGCTGGTGGGTGGCCCACCCTAGCACCCTGCTTCAGGGAGTCTCCCGGGTTGGCAGTGACTCATGTGACCCCCACCCGTGCAGAAGCAGAAAAGCGCGGTGAGAGAAAAAGCAGACACCCACAGGAAAAAGGAGACCAAAGAGTGTGTGGCCTGGGGGTGGTGGTGGGGGGACACAAACCGCCAGCCCCGGCTCTGCATGCCTGCCGCTCCTGAGCCAGGCCCAGAAAGGTGACGCCACCCCTGGATTCCCGGACACTCACCCAGTTCCCTCTCAGACACCCCTTTTGGTTCAACCCTCTCCCTCCCTCCTTCCCTCCCTCCCTCCCTTTCTTCTCCTCTTTTTATTGATGGGAAATTAATATAACAGAAAGAGATCACTTTAAAGTGAACAGTCGGTGCCATTCAGTACGTTCACAATATCGTGCAACCGCCGTTTCTGTCTAGTCCCCGGACATTTTCCGGACACCCCCGAAGGAAACACTGTATCCCTTAGGCAGTTTCTCCCCATCTCCCCTATCCCCAGCCCCGGTAACAGCCAACCTTCTATCTCGATGGATCTACCTATTCTGGACGTCTCATACAAATGGGGTCCCACAGTGGATGACCTTTTGTGTCTGGCTTCTTTCTCTTGGATTTCTCTTTCCTGCAGTGAAATGACCCCTGAGACAAAGACCTATGAGGGTGGGGGTGCCCCAGTTCTCACCTCGTTGTCCCCCTCCATCCCGCTGCTCACACTGAGGAGGCTCCGGGTGCTGGACCGGTTACTCGCGCTGCCTAAAGGGTGCAAGCAGAGTCAGCTGGACTGTGCAGGCTCTCGAGATGAAGTAAAAGGCAAAAATCTAGCACTTACTGATAGAAACAGTACATAAGCTGTGACTACGGGATTCTTCAAAATGCTGCTATCTAATAACACCATGTTATTAGAGTTCACTTTTTCTTTCAGCATAAAAACGGGTCATCTTTTTATGACCACTCTGCTTTATAGCTACCATTTACCGAGAGCTCACCCCACGTTCTATGCTTTAAAAGCATGGCCGCATTTAAACCCTAGGAAAACCTTATCTGATACTGGTGCTTTGATTTGACAGACTAGGAAGCAGAGATGCTCTATTTCTCACCTGTTTGGTGGTGTTTCTTAAATCTGCAAACAAACTTTGTTACTAAAGTTTTTTACCTATTTAGGAATTACAACAAGCACGTGCAAGTATCACACATGTATACATACCTTCTAGAAGGGGGCCAGTGTGACACAAAACACAAAGCACGCATTAAAAAGCATAATTTACACTCCAGATAGGAACTATGACTGTGTGAGTTCAGCTGCTTAGAGATCTAAGTTGAGGATTTTTCACCTAAGTCACTGAAACAGCATTATCCAATTGAGTTTTCTGGAAATGTTCTGTTGTGTGCTGTTCGGTTTGGTAGCTAATGTGACACAGTGCAACTGAGGAACTGAACTTTAAATTTTATTTAGTTTTAATGAACAGATTTACATAATCACATGCAGTTATGGGCTACTGTACTGGACAAGATAGCATTAGAACAAGCTCAAGGACGTGATGGTTTGGCAGTGAAGAAGGAAGATTAACAGTTAATCAACTAAAACTTTGACTTTAATTTTTCCAATATATGCTGTTAATAGTATTGCCAGCACTTAGGTTTAGCTGAATTTTCACTCAAAGTAGCTACTTATATTAGTTTATAGGTAAATTGTCTTAGTTTTGACTTCAGTATATCATCAACTTTGACCTAACTAATTTTAGATACCAGCTTGACAAAAGCAGGTTGAGATTATAATTTTGGACTATTTCTTGGGGGCAGATTTTTAAACTTAAGATAACATGTCAAAATATTTCCATAAACCAGGGGATTCAGAATTTGTTTCAGAGTTAAGGACCACACAACCCTGTCTCTTTCTATCCAGTTGCCCACATATAATACTGTTTGCTCAGGTAGAACGTCCTTTCCTTCCCACTCCCCCAGCCCATTCCATCCACAAATTTGAAACCTCCTCAGGCTCTAACGCTCAGGACAAATGCTATCAAAACCTTTCCTGATTCCCCCAAATGGAAGTAACCCCTCCTGTGCAACGGCTTCCATCCCTGTGGGGCCAAGCCTCCCATGTTATTCATCATTGTTCATCTTATTCCTTTACAACGAACCAGACTCCTTCCAGAGATTATCTGCTGGGAGGGAGCAAAAAGTTGTCCTGGAGCTGATTCTAGGATCCTGGAAATTCATACCTACCAGCTCCCACTATCCTTTCCCTTGGTGTTGTTGAATTTTTAACCCCCAGTGCTTGACTTTGAACCCTTACTCCTGGTTTATCTGCCCTGGCCCTCTCCCTTCTCCAAAGCCGATGACCTGGTTGGCCCCAACCCACCTCGATGGCACCGTTGGTAGGAGGTTCTGGCACTGGCCCCCATCACACTCACTCTTGTTGGGGGAAAGGGGCAGCACCCACGCCTTGCCAGGCTTCTGTCACCAGGGAAGAAGGATCAGACGAGCCTATGACTTGCACTCTTTTTATACTTTCTCTCCTCCATTATAAGCTCCCAGAGGACAGACCCTGTTTCTTTTTCAGCTTTATGTCTCCAGTGTATAGTCTAGCTTCACATGCACAGAGCAGTCCTCAATACTGATAGAGAATGAATGAGAGAAAAAAATGATCATGTATATGACTGTTAAGGAACTTGAATCAGGCAAACTAGAAGAAGCTCGATGGTCTTTCTTTAATGAAACTTTTGTTCTCTTAAACATAACACTAATATCTTGTGCTTAAAATTTTAGATATAACTAGATTTAACCTGAAACTGTTTTCCTATAGTTTCCAAGAGATGACAGCTGCAGCACAATAAAATAGTGCTGTTTTTAGGGCATGATGCTGGGGGCTGAAGGGCTGTTGGTGGCTCAGAGCTGGACTATCCTCATTCTCTCTTCCTGCCCTGTGAACTCTCTCTTTGGAAGGAAATATGTCCCCAAGGTTGAGTACACAGAAAGATCTGTATGTGAGTCCCAGATCCTCTGCTTAATTGTCAAGTGACCCAGGATTAGATGCTTAACCTATGTCTCTGTTTCCTGATCTCACAGCACTACTGTATAGAATGAGATCGTACGGTAACATGCTTGGCACAGAGCCTGTAAGAGCAAGCATTTAATTAATTACAGCAGCTATCATCATCATTATCATCATCTTCAATTTCAAGATGGCAGATTATCCGTTAGTGACTCAAGGACGCCACCTCCAGTATCCACACCTTTGTATGGCCTCCTCCTCACACATCTCTTGGCTTAGCCACAGGACTCACTTTGGCCAATATGACATTATCAAGTGTGATGTAAGGCAAAGCTTGATAAGCACTTGAACAGTGGGGCTTGCTTTTCTGGAATGCTCCCTTTATGGATCTTGGTATCACACAAGAAGTTCAGGCTATTGAATTAGAGGCCATATACAAGAGGCCCTGAAGAATGAGAGGCCGTCATGGATGCCCCAGTCCATGCCAAGCTTACAGCTAAGTACTCTTGCACAAGTGACCCCAACTGACTGCATGGGCAGAGGTGAACCATCCCCAGTGACTCCTGGCCAAGTTTAGAATCAGGCATAAATAAATGATTATGTTTAAAGCCATTGCATTTTTGGATAGTTTGTTACACAGCAATAGATAACTGAGTAACAGGGACCAGATGCAATCTACAGCCACAGAGTAAAATAAAACCCTCTGGTCTGTCATTTAATAACATTTTCTTACCCAATAAGCTAGCGATCCCCGGGCAGTAAACCACCACACAAGGTAAAAAGCAGAGTTTATGCTTTCCATTCTGTTCTCACTCCAAGGTAACTCAAAGTAAAACATACAGATAAAATAGTTTAAATGAATCCAAACCTGAAATGAGTATTCTATGTTTATCTTGTTAAATTTCCCCTTCCCTTACCCCAGAAAGCCCTGCCTTCACCCCTAGAGTATCTACACCACTTCCCGCCTCCACAATACATCTGAGATGGGTTGCCTGCCCCTTGATTCCTCTGCCATCTGTGATCACTGGGAAAATCTCTCCCATTTCCGAACTTGTCAGAATTCTCTAATTTGCCTCAAGTGGGTAGTATATATTATTACCCTCATTACGTAAGGGGAGATTGTTGTCTCTATCAAGTCTAGACTTAACACGGCTGTGTGATATGCTTTGGGTATGTTTCAACAGGTAACAGTGGCAGAGAGAAGAGCTGGGTTCTACTCCTATTGCCATTGACTGGTTGTGGAACCTTGCGCAAAACTCTTTCCCTTTCTGAGTTACAAATACTCTGCTAATAAAGTAAGGAGGAGGAACAGTTCAGAGGCTCTTGACTTAAGTCCATGGATGGGCATAACTGTGTGTGTGTTAAAACACGTGCAAGTGTATTTTCATAAGAAGGGCATTCAGAGCATATGTCAGATTCTCAAAGGGGTTTGTGATTCAGAAAAGATAAAGAAGCCCTGGGTTAGATGAGCTTCCAGTTCCTACCTCCACATGGCAGTCTTCCACCTGACATTTAAGGAGACTTTGAGTCCTGAAATTCAGCTTGACTCTTGCTCTTTTATTTTTTCCCCCTAGCCACTTTTGTTAACACTGAAATGTATGAAAGCAGGGAAACTCAATCTATTTGGCTTGTGAAGCTGGTGTGTCTGAAGTCAGTTAACATTGCCCTGGATCCGGAAACAAAGCCCCAGCTCCTGCCTGCACATCAGCGGGTATTGTCTATTGCAATCAGACTCCTATTCAAGCTTTCAAGCCAAAAGGAAGACATTTCCAAATCAGATCCTCAATTGCCTATACAGTTGGAATTCTCAAATCTGAATCCACTGTTACCTAATGTTTTTGACTCTGTGCCTTTTCCTTTCCCTGACCACGGTGGAAGCAAAAAGAACAGTAAGCAAGAGTCTTAACCCTGATCCAGTCTGCCTGAGCTCAAATCCAAGCGCTACCCCTTGTTGGCTATTTAACCTAGAGGAAGGCCCTAAGCTGCCTGTTTCCTCCTCAGTACATAGAGGTGATAGTACCTATCCTGCAGAATGATTACGGGAATTAAATCAGAGAATCTGTGGAAGAGGCTTAGCAGATAGTAAATGCTCCATAAATATTAACCAGTACTATTACTAGGATTTTTCATTTATAAAAGTGATAGACTAATAATTATCACACAATCTGCCTTCCGGGGACATTTGTGTAAAGGGTCTTCTGTGCCCTGAAAAAAAGGCAAACCTCACAGGCTAAATGTCCCTCATTTCTTACACCTCTCAGGCCCAAACCAGGCTCCAGTTAAGATCTTCTGGGCTCATCATAGAGCATGTTTCCAAGACCTAAAGGCGCCTGCTGGAGTCCAGCTGTGAAGGCACCTGGGACCACCTGCTTACTTGCTGTGCTGGAGGCACTGTCTGTTTTCCAGTCTCCTCGCCTTAGCTCTGTCCTTGGGGGGAAGACGCTTTTCCTGGGGCCACTTTCATAGACTCCATACTCCACTTTCCCAGGCAGGTGCTGTGAGTGCCGAATTGGGACCGTGATCTCCAAGTCTGGAATTAGAGAGAAAGGGATCAGCTTTAAGGAACCAGGATGCCAGTTACCAAACTGCAAAGCTGCTTCCTCTCTACCTGCCTCCTTCCCCTGAACCTGGAGGGGAGGGGAAGGAGGGCAGAGGAGGAGTAGAGGGGAAAGAGGGGGAGGAGGGTGGGGACCCTGCCCAATCAGAACTGAAGCTCCACAGAACCATGCATGGCAACCACTGACAGAAGGTCGGGTGGAGGAATGTTGGAAAGGGCAGAGAAGTGCTTTTGCATGAGGTGACAGAAAGAATGTTCAGTTAGGGAAAGGTTGGTGGCTCGGACTGTAAAGAATTCACCTGCAATGCACCAGACTGGGGTTCAATCCCTGGGTCGGGAAGGTGCCCTGGAGAAGGGAATGGCTACCCACTCCAGTATTCTTGCCTGGAGCATTTAATGGACAGAGGAGCCTAGCGGGCTATAGTCCATGGGGTTGCAAGGAGCTGGACACGACTGAGCGACTAACATGTTCATGGGTGCCCCAGCTCTGCTACTCACCAACTGTGGAACTTGAGTTAGTCAGCCAACCCCTCTGATTTCTTTCTTTTCTAAGGAGGGGTTACTAATGCCACTGATTGTAACACTAGGTTACCCTGTACATCACGCATAGTTCCAAGAGCCTCCATGTTCTTAGCTTCTTCAATCCTCCAACACCCATGAAATAAATACTATTGTCAGCATGCTCAATAGAAACTAAGGTATAGAAACGTGAAGTAGCATGTCCCAAGTCCCCGTCAAGCAGCCGGTAAGTGGGATAGCTGGGATGTGAACCCAGGCTCCAAAGTCCAGGCCCCCTTAAGGACTCAGTTGCCTCCCATAAGGAGGGTGGGTGGTCCACAATGACAGTAATGATCCAGAGAATTCATGGAAAGAGGTCCATAAGGTCCATGAAAGATTTTGTGACTTGCAAGGCTGATCAGTGATTTGAGACCCCACGGATTCAGCAAGACAATTCCTTTGTTCTGCAAAGCATTAACCTGGCCTCTTCACTGGCTTAGCCGGATTAGTGACTGCTCTTTCTTCCCCATGCGCCGGGGATTTCCACCCCTGGTTGCTATGACCAGAAAACAACTCCAGCTGACAAGTGGAACAGAGTATCTGTGGGTGCCCAGCCCAGCTTCCTCCCCAGGAAAGTGTGAAAGCCAGGTAAGCTCCTGTCACAGGGCTCCCCTTGAGGCCCCAGACCTTCCCAAGTCTCGGGACAGAGACTCTAGGAAGAGGTGTAAGCGTGGGTGGGCTTTCAGGGATGTGTGCCCATAATCTCAAGGAACTACTTCCTCCTCTGCCTCCCCTCTGCTAGGGGGCAGGTGTGGCAGGAAGTCTAGGGAGTGTGGCACCTGCCAAAGCCAGAGGTCTGCCAAGAAGGGTGAATGTGTAAACTAGGACAGCAGGGAAGAGCAGGGGTGAGGATGGGGTGGATGGAGCGTGTGCTCAACGTTCTTCGTGGAGAGTATTAAAACAGCGGATTGCTGGCTTGCATGGGCTTGAGCCTTGCCTCATTCTAGAGACCCCGATCCCAAGGGTAGTGTATGGTCCTAGCTTTCCAGACCTCTGTGTAACACAGATCTTTTTCATATCCTTAGTCTCTTTTGGTTATAACTGAGCAGTGGAAGCACCCACCCACTTGGAAGTGCATGGGCAGAGACTAGTCAGTGAGCCCACACATGGGTGTGAACCCACAGTGTCTCAGAGCCCAGACAGGTAACGCATTTCTCCCCCTCAGCTTTGACTAAGGTTTTTAATGACAATCTTTTCAAGGTAAATTCATGACTGCTTAATTCACTTCAATGAAGCAGTTTTCAGCTCACAACCAGTTCAAGGAAAGGTAAGTAAAATACACAGGAAAAAAGTTGGGAGTCAAAGTTCAAAAAAATCAAGTAGAACCAGGCTAAATGTCCACAAAATACTGATATTCTTTGAACAGAGGAACAGTGCCAGGAAAAATAATTATCATCACTACACTGGGAAGCACTTTTCCCAAAGTGTATTCACATTTGCTAATACTCCTCCTCTGAACTTTTCTACTCTGGCAAGTGGGCTTTTCTGGTGGTTCAGTGGTAAAGAACTCTCCTGCCAATGTAGAAGATGCGGGTTTGACCTCTGGGTCGGGAAGATCCCCTGGAGAAGGAAACGGCAAACCCACCCCAATAGTCTTGCCTGGGAAATCCCACAGACAGAGGAGCCTGGCAAGCTATAGCCCATGGGGCCACAAAAAGTTGGACACAATTGAGTGACTAAACAACAACTCTATTAAGCAGATGAACCGGGTGTGACCACAGATGGGGAAACTGAGGCATGAAGTGGTTAATGGAAAAGTCTTGGATCATGAAGTGATTTGGAGACAAAGCTGGGATCAGAATCCAGGCTTCCTGGGACCCAGCTTGCTCTTCCAGATCCTGCCGTGCACTGACCACGGACACACCCAGAACACAAATATTGGTATTCTTCTCTGTGGGGACAGGGCGTTCAGTAAGCCCTGAGCCAGCGAGCCCTCTTCTGCCTTCCTACACTATCAGTGCTCCGCACTGTCTCAGTGAGAGTAAACCAGCTCCCAGGGCTGAGAACAGACTGGCAAGCTATTATGAACAGACTGTTACTTCTTAATCGTCCTTGGTCTTTTAACCCAAATTAAAGAAAAATCATGATTGCTTTTCTTTTCTAAGGCAAATGAGGTTTCCAAATGAATAGAGTCAGTCCTTGAGTGGGATGGCCTCCATTCCTGGAAAAGATTGTTCAAGCAGAAATGTCATTCATCAGCCCTACTTCTCCTGTAGGACAAGTTACTCTGTGTGGACGATTTTCAAATTTTTGTTTTGTTTTGTTTTTTTGTAAAGCAGAATTCTTTCCTCTGAAGAAAACAGAAGCTCAAAATAGAAAAAGATTTTTTTATAAAGGAGTTGCAATGGTTGAAGCAGAGTAAGACGCCCCAAGTCCTGTCCCATTCTTAATCTACCCCCTACCCCATCCCTGACTGCCACCCTGCTCCTACCTGCTACCCCTACAAGCATGGATGCACCAGTGCTGGGGCACCTGAATGTGAAGACCCTGGAATAGGCAACTTTAAGTTAGTGTGTCACTAAATATACACTTGAGCTTCATGCAGTTAACTAATACATCACATTTACTCAGCCACAAATGACTCCTTTGCTTTGGCAGATGCTCTGATGCCCGGGGGCCTGGCCAGGTAGCGCAGGGTCCAGCTTCCACCTGCAGGAGCTTTCTCTGGGAGCCAGATTCCAAGCGCCCATCTCCCAGCAGGCCTCACCCAAAGACACAGGAGCTGGCGTCTAAATGCCCCATGAGAGGGATGACCGTTCCAGAGTGTTCTCCATTGACTCCTAGCGTCTTTGTGGAGAGGAAGGTGCAGTCATGGTGCTAACTGCAGGCTGCTGGCCACCTTTTCTTCCTCTCTCACTGCCCCACCCCCTACCATGCTCCCCAGGATCACCTCCCAAATCAGCTGTGGGTGTGTGTGCTTAGTCGCTCAGTTGTGTCCGACTCTTTGCAACCCCATGGACTACGGCCCACCAGGCTCCTCTGTCCTTGGGGACTCTCCAGGCAAGAATACTGGAGTGGGTTGCCATGCCCTCCTCCAGGGGATCTTCTGAATGGGGGGATAGAATCCAGGTCTCCCACATTGCAGGTGGATTCTTTACTGACTGAGCCGCCAAGGACACCCCCCATGCCCCGCCAAATCCCAGCTTTCTTGACACTACGCATATTTAAAAGCTTGAAATGTTTCATTCAATCAAGTCTTCTTCTTCTTTTTAGCCATGTTGTGCAGATTGTGGGATCTTAGTTCCCCAACCAGGGCTCAAACCCATGACCTTCAGTGGAAGCATGGAGTCCTAACCACTGGACCACCAGGGATGTCCCGTGGTTCATCGCCCTCTACCACCGGGTACCCTGCTGTCTGACCCTAGGATGAATACAGCTCTTGAACTAGATTTTCTTCCTCCTCTCCTTTGTCCTCTTCCCAACCAGAAGGCAGGCAAGTAGGAGCGTGGCTAGAGGCAGCACACATTTAAAACCTCATCACCCAAGCAGGAGTCTGAGGATGACCACTCTGACCTTCTGCCCACTCCTTGCCCAGGGATGGTGGTGCCACATGGGTAGCACCTAGAGGAGGGAGGGTCAAGAGGAGCAGAGGGTTCTCAGTGCGCACAACTGGAATCCATGGCCCTGCTATTGGACCTCCGCCACACACGGCAGGATCTCTGCTGCAGCTGAGATCCGGGCTTCCAAAGCAGCGTGTGGTGTGGACACCGATGACACAGTAGGCCTGCTGGGACCAGACACTGACCCTACATGATGGGACTTTCTCCTTTCTCTGCTCAGAGAGACTTGTCTTCCTAAATGCCAAGGGCAGAGTCAGGTGCCTAGGGGAAAGCATTATCGTCCTGTCTCATGGGAGGAGAGAGGGGTACAGAGTTGAAGCCTTCTTTTCTTTCATTTGCTGACATGCCTTATGTGCCAGCCAGGTACTAGATTTACAGAATTAACAAGACAAAGTCATTGTTCCAGAGGACCTTCCAGCCTGCTGGGGGACCCAGATCTGTAAAGAGGGTGACAGGTGCTGGGCAAGTGGTCTGCCCATTCAGGCCCCAGCAGAAAAGACAGTCAAGGAAAACAGACCAGAGCAAAGTCCCCCAGCGTGCAGGAGCCCCGGGAAGCCTCATACCTGTCTGCTTTCCTGATTTTTGCTTCTCTCTCTGTCTTCGGGTGATGCTGTCTCTTAGTCGTTTAAGATTTTCCTGGAAAAATTTAGTTTGTTTTTAAAATATACACCAGAATTATACCTTCAAGGCATTAAAGTTTTTTTTTCTGATTTTATGACATTTGCAAGATATATCACATTGCAATAACATTTCCAACATGCAAATGAGGCTGAGTGCATTTGCAATCAGCTCCCAGAGAAATTCAAGTCCTCTTAGAAGCTATGCCTGAAGAGAAGACGTCTTGTCCGCAACAAAGGGTCTCCCCTCCTTTCTGGTTCCCAGTTCCTTCCCAGCCTTATAACCCACCCCCACCTTGCACGCCCCTTAGACAGGCCAGTCTCCTACCTGCTTACAAACTCTCCACCCTCATTCCCACCTCTGAGACTGTGTTCTCACACATTCCCCTGACCTCGAGGGACACTGATTCCATGACTCTGTTCCAAGGCAGGGTCAAGGCCCACCTTCTAAACCACCTCCCCCACCACCAGACTGTCCCAGTCTTTAGTGATTCCCATGCCATGTGGCACTGGGTTATGCTGCCTCGTGTGTGTGCGTGTGCGTGTGTGTGTGCCATGTGCGCATGTGTGTGTAGTCTCTTCAGAGGCACTATGAGCTCTTAAAGGGCAAGAGACCAGGTCTTGCACCTTCCTGTAATCCTGCTGTTTGGGCTATCACAGTCTTTCAATAAATGTTAAACAGACATGTGAGGAGCAATATTTGTTGCTATTTTAGTTCATAAACAACAATCACCTTGAAGTGACGTGTCTGAGCATTCTAGGGAAATGTCCCAGGGACTAACACTCAGATCATCTGGCTGGAGCAGAACGTCCCTGTGAGGGAGCCACAGAGGCAGGACAGAAAGCCTGGTTGGGTTGTGACTGCAGCTGAGAGACTGAGCTTGGGCCGGGAAGCAGCAGGGCCAGGAAGCAGCAGGGAGACAAGCAGCAGGGAGACACTGGCAGCTGGGGGCTGACCATAGCTGTAAGGTCGGGCAGAGAGGAGGGGGAAGGAGTTGGAGGCAAGGAGACCCCCCTGAAGACGATGTGACAGGGCAGATGGAGGTGATACAGGTCAGCACGAGGATGTGGCAGAGGGAGCGCAAAGATAGGAGCAGGGGCAAGAGGAAGCACGCACGGAGCAAGACCAAGCAAGACACACAGCTGGCTGGACGTGGGGGAGTGTGGAAAAGAGCCCAAGAGGGTCTGAAGTCTGGACATCAGCCTCTGGAAGATAACGGTGAGGGAACAGACACAGGGAGTTAGGACAGGGAAGAGGCCTCAAGGGCCTGCCCAGCTGGTGGCTGAAAAGATGTTATCAGAGACCCAGATGCAAGAGTCACCTGAAGAGAGAGGAGCTGAAGGGAAGGTGCCTGCTCACGAGAGGGGAAGTAAGGGAGAGAGACAGAGGAAAATGGGGCACAATGGGGCAGCCCCTGGTATGGTCTTCACACTGTCCAGTCCTTGGACTCCCTGGGTGTGTAAGTGCCAGGAGGCAATCAGAGAATGGAGTGCTCTCAGCATTTACTATGTGCCAGGCATGCCAAGGGCTTCACAAGGTTGACATCGTCTAGCCCTCTCCCTTCACACTTCAGGGATGGAAAAGCAGAGGTACAGAGAGGCAGTGGTCATCCAGTCCAAAGAGGCAGATTAAGGCTGGACTCAGGCTGCCTGGCACTGGAGCCCTGGCTACTCCTGACGACCATGCTGCATGGCACCAACTTGGCAAGGACTCAGAAGATCAGTGTTTGGCCAAGACCAGCCTGTTCCCAGCAGTACTGCAGCCTCCCTGGGTCTCCTGGGTGAGGAGAGCCCTGGGTTCCCGCATCCAGACCCCTAGGGGGAGGGAGACAGGCTGGGAGAGAGGGTGACCCTGCTTTAGGAGCACTCAGAGGGCAGACACAGCATTGTGAAGGGAGCACAGGCTCTGAAATAAGAAAGGTTTCCTTTGAATCCTGACTCTGCTTCCCTACCGCTCTGAGCCTCAGTTTTCTATAAAGTGAAGTGAAAGTGTTAGTTGCTCAGCTGTGTCTGACTCTTTGCGGCCTTACAGACAGTAGCCAACCAGGCTCCTCAGTCTGTGGAGTTCTCCAGGCAAGAATGGGTAGCCATTCTCTTCTCCAGGGGATCTGCCCTACCCAGGAACTGAACCCAGGTCTCCTCCATTGCAGGCAGATTCTTTATTGTTTGAGCCACCAGGGAAGCCCAATGACACTTATGTCCATGCCTGCTGTGAGGGGTGGGAGAGATTGGGTCCACTTAGCACTTAGCACAGTGCCACAGACTGTTGTCAGAGCTGGATAAATGCAGCTTTAGGACTCATATCCCCATGCGTCACTGTGTGGAGTTACATGTCCTCATGTAACAGCAGGAGTCTCCTGACAGCACAGCCCTCTGATCCCAATTTCCTCTTGAGTGGTAACCATTGGGGTGGGTGTGGGGTTGTCCTTTCCAGATCTTTGCATTTGCAAACATGCCTACAGTTTGTGTGTGTGCATCTGTGTGTGTGGGGGTGGGGGAAAGAATNGGCGGGAGGTGGGTGTGTATATATGAGAGTGTGTTTTAACTTGAGTGGTTTTATGTCAGTGACTTGCTTTGTTCACTTAAGCGTAATTCTTGGGAGCCATCCAAGTTCTCTTTGAGTTCTAAGGTGATAGTTCTGTGGGAGTGTCGGCACTAGGAACAGAGAGAAGGCCTCTGAAAAGCAAAAAGCTAGAAAGCAAAAGTATAGGGCCACACGCAGAGGGAAGTGGCAGGTGCGGAACTGGGGGTTATAATTGAGTCTCGGTTCCTGATCTGGAGCCTCATGACAACAAGAAAGGCCAACCAGCTCTCGGCCAGGGAGCCATATGGTTACAGACAACAGGTGACAAATGAAAGTATGCAGTGACTCACCACGACACTCAAACAAGCGTTCTCAGGCCCAGCCCCCGGCGTGCAGTTACAGCAGTACACAGAATAGCCAGGGACTCAGCCCTTCTCTACCGCCTAGGGGAGAGACAGACACGAAGCAAAGTCCATCCAGAGCCAGTTACCTGCTGGAAGCGGAAGGACTCTGACCGCCTCTTCTGGTTGAGCTGCCACTCTTTGAAGTGCAGCACGGCCTCGTCCACATTGACAATGCCCAGCTTCACCTGCTCCTGGAGGGTAATGAGTTGCCGCTGGCCTGGTGTTTTCATCCCAGCAAAGGGATCATATATGCTCGACTGAGGCCTGTCCCTCCACGGCCTGACAGGTGGCTCTGGAAAGGAAAGAGAAACTCAGTTTCCAGGTTCCTCCACTGGAGAGAGCTGACCAGGTGAGAGGAGTTCATGATGCTGGCCGTGGGCTCAAGAGGACGTGTCTCAGAAGAACAATCACATGTGGAATCAAGACAAGGCAGATGCTACATGAAATCAGAGAGAGGGAAGCAGCTAATAATTTCAAAGCCTATGACACTGAAGTAGACAAGGTTACAACATTTTAGAAAGGTATAGCAACCGGGGGGGGGGCGGGGATGGCTTCCCAGGTGGTGCTGGTGGTGAAGAACCCGCCTGCCAATGCAGAGACATAAGAGACGCAGGTCCAATCCCTGGGTGGGGAAGATTCTCTGGAGGAGGGCACGGCAACCCACTCCAGTATTCTTGCCTGGAGAAGCCCATGGACAGAGGAGCCTGCTGGGCTGCCATCCATGGGGTCGCAAAAAGTTGGACACAGTGAATGACTTAGCAGACATGCATGCACACAGCAGCCAGTAGCTAAGTCAACATGAATTGCTGAGAAGTCTTTAGACCAGCGTTTCTCCACCTTGGCACTATTGACATTTTGGATGAGGTAATTCTTGGTTGGGGTTGGCTGGCTGTCTTGTGCACTGTAGGATGTTTAACCTTATCCCTGGCCTCTACCCACCTGATGATAATAGCATCTCCTTCCTCAGCTGCCACAACAAAAAAGTGTCCCGGGCTTCCCCGGTGGTCCAGTGGTTAAGAATCTGCCTGCCAATGCAGGGGACACAGGTTCTATCCCTGCTCTGGGAAGATTCCACATGCCATGGGACAATTAAGTCTATGCATCATGACTACTGAGCCTGCGCTCTAGAACCCAAGAGACGCAGCTACTGAGCCTACATGCCCGAGAGCCCATGATTTGCAACAAGAGGAACCACCGCCAATGAGAAACCCACACACAAGGAGAGAGTAGCCCCTGCTCACCACAACTGTAGAAACCCCGGGCACAGCAAGAAGACCCAGTGCAGCCAAAATAAATAATGTATTTTTAAAATGTCCCAGATGTTGCCAAATGGCAGGGTGGGGCGGTGCTGGCCAGTGGAGGAGAAATCACCCCCAGTTGAGAACCACTGATTCAGACTGAAAGCCACTCCCAGAAGAGAATATACAGGAAAGGCTAACCGGGATGCTTCTTCCAGCACTTCCAGCCCTCCCCATCCTGCCTGCCTCCAAGCAGCATAGGGCACAGTGATTGTGAACCTACAGGCGTGAGATGCCTGAGGAGACCGGAAGGCTAGGAATCATGATCCAGGTCCAAAGTCACCAGGTAAAAATTAGGTGCTGGGTCCCAAGTGACTCTCCTTGGGTTGTTCATGCTTTAAATGTTCTAGGGAAGGAAGTATGATGCCAACTCCTCTCTTTCCAGGCTGTGTGGCTCCTCTAAGTTTTGGGGGGAGCAAGCTAGACTTGCAGAAGTGATGGAGCCATTGAACACATGCAAACAGTGTTAACATTTCACCGCTCATTTCCCATAGGGCTATCTTTGATCCTAAATTTCTCCAGGAGGACCCCATTTGGACACTGGGATTCAAGGAGGTTGCTAAAGGAAAAAGAGAGATGACTTTACCCAGTGGGCACTGAAAAAGCTTCAGAGAAACTTATCCATCATTCTTATCGCCGTTTTCTCTGTCCAAACACACTCACATGCCTTTCCCCCAGGTTTGCCCTATAATCTTTAACTATACTGGGAGATGGAGTGTGGGGACAAAATAAAAATGCACAAGTCAGCCAGTTCCAGTCTCCTACTACCAAAGTCCTTAGGGATGCTTTCCAATGTTTAGATGGTGCCATGGCTCCTTTTCAAAAGAATCATCTTTGGGATACTACTGAATGCCTCTGTTTAGCACAAGGAAATGCATCAAGAACAAAAGAGCACTTATCTCTTCAAACTTCCTTTAAAAAGCTTTAAAAAAAAAAGTCACCCAGTGACAAACAAAATGTCTCAAGTAAAAGTTGAATTTTTAAAGTATACTTTAGCTAATACAGATAGCCCAGGTAAATAGCACGGTAGGGCTGGATCACTAGGTAAAGACTGGGTGCTGGGCTGCCCACTTTCATCCTGTTGGTATCAGTTTCAATGTCTACATAGTATTTTAGTGTGCTGTTACGACACTTTCTCAGGTATTAAAGTCATTGGTACGATCAATTTGTACAGTGTTCTAAGGCACCTCAATCTCTTCTCCTCTCCTTTCACCTTCGGTACAGTTCCAGTTCAGGTATTTCTTGAACCTCTGTTTCTCAAAGCTAAGGAGTGATTACACCTGGAAATCTCTGAAACATGATCACTGCCACCACCAAGAAGTCCAGGTCCTGCAAAAGAAAGCTGAGGACAACTGCTTACCTTTCCTGATGCTCTCTGAGGTAACATAGAAATTCCCAGGCTTCTCCTGACTTTTTTCTGCAAAAACTGGGAGATAAAGAGCATTCTAAGTAAAGCCAAATAGTACCTCTTTCTAAGAAGCTTTATAATATTTTATACATTTAGCAGAAAAATTACCAAAATCTTGTCCAAAATAAATAATAATGGATCGCAACTAGGACCACTGTACGTAGTTCTATAACTCAAAATTCTAGAAAGTGAAGTGTTAGTTGCTCAGCTGGGTCTGACTCTTTGCAACCCCATGGACTGTAGCCCGCCAGGCTCCTCAAATACTGGAATGAGTTGCCATTCCCTTCTCCAGGAGATCTTCCCGACCCAGGGATTGAACCTGGGTCTCCTGCAT
The DNA here is from genome assembly GCA_006410935.1 of Redunca redunca. Lineage (NCBI taxonomy): Eukaryota > Metazoa > Chordata > Mammalia > Artiodactyla > Bovidae > Redunca > Redunca redunca. Next base: position 848,049 of record SJYQ01001025.1, read on the forward strand.
TGCAGGCAGATTCTTTACCACTGAGCCACCAGACAAGCCCCTTTAAAGGAGGCAACCAATGAATGGAAGCTCTAGAGATTACAACACGAAGACAGATCAAACAGACAAGGTCTCAAACCAGAAAGACAAAGCCAGGCAGAGGACATAATTGGCATTTATGAGATCATTAAGGAAAAGGGTAATGTGAACAGGGACGTGTGCTGGATCCTTGAATATTTGAAGCAAGCCATGGAACACGCCGAAGTGTGAGAATAAAAGGAAGTGCCACTTAACATGTCAACAAGGGCCGTAAGATAGAACTCAGAGCAGTGGGACATGTGAAATGTGTGCAAGGCTCCAAAGTGACTTTGATGATGTCACTCATGCACAAGGAATCCATAAAGGCTCATAGGGAACACTCAGAAGTGACAGACGTTCACTCAGTGGTAGGACTAACAAGTGATTAAGGCTCCTTGGGCTCTGCACATGACTCCCTGCATTTAAACCCTGTCTCTACCATTTATGAGCCACGTGACCTAAGACAAGCGGCTTGAACTCTTCTTGGCTCAGTTTTCTGATCTGTAGAATGAGGATGATATTGTACCCTTGGCTATGCGTTGTTGTGAGGATTATATGAGTTAATGTATGGAAAGTGCTCAGAACAGTGCCTGGCATGTGCAAGCACTTCATGTTGGCTTTTATTATCATTGTGTTCATGCTCAGTCACATCAGTCATGTCTGACTCTTTGCAGCCCCATGGACTGTAGCCCACCAGGCTCCTCTGTCCATGGAATTCTCTAGGCAAGAATACTGAAGTGGGTTGGCATTTCCTTCTCCAGGAAATCTTTCCAACTCAGGGATCAAGCCTGCATCTCCTGTGTCTCCTGAACTGCAGGCAGATTCTTTACCCTCTGAGCCACCTGGGAAGCCTTTTATTATCATTATTCACTTCTAAACCTTGAGATTGATGCCAATAGGACAGAAATCCCAATCGAAAGGATGTCTATATAGTGCTTTATTTGAAAAGACCCTGATGCTGGGAAAGATTGAGGGTAGGAGGAGAAGGGGACAACAGAGGATGAGATGGTTGGATGGCATCACCAACTCAATGGACATGGGTTTGGGGGTACTCTCGCAGTTGGTGATGGACAGGGAGGCCTGGTGTGCTGCAGTTCATGGAGTCACAAAGAATCGGACACGACTGAGCAACTGAACTAAATTCCCATGTATTATCTCATCTGACCTTCATAATAAGGTTCTGACAGAATATTACTAGGCATCAATTTATACACATATTATTATGATATGTATTTCATAGGTGAGGAAACGAAAACCAAAGACTTGGGTGAAATGACTTACCCAATGTCTCATTTTGTAGAGTTGAAAATGCAAGAGCTGAGACTTGAACCCAGATGTTCTGGTCTCCTAACCATTGCCCTTTAGTCATCTCTGACTCTCTCGTTTCCTTTGCTCTCCACAATTTCCTAGCAAGTCCTTCAGGGCTCTTTAGGAATTGCTTGTGCCCCTTCTAACTGAACTCCTCACAATGAGCCAGACCACCATGGCAAACCATGAGGACTGAGGGCACTAGACAATATGTAAATATCCTTCCACTGCATTTCTACCCAACTTAGGATTGCTAGATTTAACAAACCAAAATAGAAACTGAAAAAAAGAGTGCCATATTTGGGACACACTTACAGTAAGGAATTATTTGTTGTTTTTCTGGAATTCATACTTATGAGACATGGTTGTATTTTTATTTGACAACTGCAGCCCAGTTACCTAGGGCTTTGGTTGAGGGTTATCTTCCCAGTTTATAATCTTTTGCCATACCTTCCACACTGTTATACTATTAAACATGAAATGGAGGTCAAGTGCACAGATCTGGCAATTCTTACACTCATATAGTACTTGTAATCATATTAATAAAATCAAGTCCTGAAAGATAGTGAAACTTACAATGCTATGAGCATCTAATGTCCCAGGGGTCATTGTGAAGAACTCAAAACTCAATTATCATCAGCTTTTATCAATGTAGGTAGGTAGGTAGATAGGCTAGCATTGTGGTTGAAAACCAAGGTTGTAAAGAGAGACTCCCTGAATTCAAATCCTAGCTCTGCTACATGGTTATCAGTCAATCTCTGTAAGCCTCCATTTTTCTCATCTGTAAAATGGAAATGATAACGGCCTGTACCTAATAGATTATTATGACATATTCCAAATAAAGCACTCAGTAGGTTTCAATAAATGTTAAATATTTAAAATTAATAATAATAACAATAGTTTCAGGATATAACAATTACCAGGGATCTTGCTATTTGGAGTAGAGATACATCTTATTTATCTCTGTCTTCCCATTATGCACCAATGCCTGCAGGAAGGCCAGAACTGAATCTGACCACTGCCCCTAGTCTAGTTCCAGAATCTGCCCCAAACACTGACCTTGTCTCCAGGGACTGGTTGGAGACCATTCAGGAGGGAATACTCTCTAAGTAATAATTCAGGAGGTAGAGGATCCAGGTAATTCCTGCTGAGAGGCCCTGAAGACCCCACTGAGCATCATTCCCTGGCACACTTGCCTTTAGAAATGTATGATTCATTGTCAGATAGCTGGTGAGTGGCAGATGCGCTGGCCTCTGGTCTGGGCACTGGGACAGGGGGCCTGTTGGTCAAGTCCACTGAGAAGGCCTCATCATCATCCACTGTGTGATATACATCTTCTTCCTTACCAAGATGGTCTCTCTCCAAACTGGACATTCCCGTGTTGTTGCCTAGAAGCAGAGAGAAAGGTGACTAAAACAACTGTCAAACCCTGGGACCCCCAACTCCTGCAACCAGCTGCCCTGGATCCCAGCCCTGCCCATCAGTAAGCTGATAGCCTCCACATTAGGTAGGGCCTGGCAGCCAACCAGGCCAGGGACCAGCCCCACCTATCAGCACCTCCACAGCAGTTGGCCCTGCCACAACAGAAAGACCCAAGACCCATATAGCCCAAGTAGAAGGCACAACTAGAATATATAGCTCTAGTGACCAGAAGGGCATATGCTACTGGGCCCCATAAATATCTGCTATATAAGGCCACTTCTCTAAGATTGGGAAACATTTCCAAGCTACCAAATGCACAAAAATTAAAAGAGAGAATTATTCAAAATGAGGGGCAGAGAAATAAATGCCAAACAAAGGAACAAGAAAACCTCCAGAAAAAGAGTAGACAAAGTAGATTTTAAAACAAAGACTGTAACAATGAAGACAAATACAGACAGTATCTAATGATAAAGAGAACAATCCAATAAGAAGATATAACAATTACAAGTATATATGCATCTAACATAGGAGCACTAAATACATACAGAAGATATTACCAGCATAAATGGAAAAGTTGACAGTAATACAATAATAAGGGGCTTTAACATATCACTTACGTTAACAAATACATCATCTAGTCAAAAATTCAGTAAGGAAACACTGGCCGTAAATGACATATTAGACCAGATAGACTTAATAGATATATAAAGGTCCATCTAGTTAAATCTATGGTTTTTCCAGTAGTCATGTATTGACGTGAGAGTTGGACTATAAAGAAAGCTGAGTGCCCAAAACAGAAATACAGATCAATGGAACAAAATAGAAAGCCCAGAGATAAATCCACGCACCTATGGACACCTTATCTTTGACAAAGGAGGCAAGAATATACAATGGAGAAAAGACGATCTCTTTAATAAGTGGTGCTGGGAAAACTGGTCAGTCACCTGTAAAAGAATGAAACTAGAGCACTTTCTAACACCATGCACAAAAATAAACTCAAAATGGATTAAAGATCTAAACGTAAGACCAGAAACTATAAAACTCCTAGTGGAAAACATAGGCAAAATACTCTCCAACATAAATCAAAGCAGGATCCTCTATGAGCCACGTCCCAGTGTATTGGAAATAAAAGCAAAAATAAACAAATGAGACCTAATTAAACTTAAAAGCTTTTGCACAACAAAGGAAAATATAAGCAAGGTGAAAAGACAGCCTTCAGAATGGGAGAAAATAATAGCAAATGAAACAACTGACAAAGAATTAATCTCAAAAATATACAAGCAACTCCTGAAGCTCAATTCCAGAAAAACAAATGACCCAATCAAAAAATGGGCCAAAGAACTAAACAGACAGTTCTCCAAAGAAAACATACAGAGAGCTAACAAACACATGAAAAGATGCTCAACGTCACTCATTATCAGAGAAATGCAAATCAAAACCACAATGAGGTACCTACCATTTCACACCAGTCAGAATGGCTGCTATCCAAAAGTCTACAAGCAATAAATGCTGGAGAGAGTATGGAGAAAAGGGAACCCTCTTACACTGTTGGTGGGAATGCAAACTAGTACAGCCACTATGGAGAACAGTGTGGAGATTCCTTAAAAAACTGGAAATAGAACTGCCATATGACCCAGCAATCCCACTGCTGGGCATACACACTGAGGAAACCAGAATTGAAAGAGACATGTGTACCCCAATGTTCATCGCAGCACTGTTTATAATAGCCAGGACATGGAAGCAACCTAGATGTCCATCAGCAGATGAATGGCTAAGAAAGCTGTGGTACATATACACAATGGAGTATTACTCAGCCATTAAAAAGAATACATTTGAATCAGTTCTAATGAGGTGGATGAACTGGAGCCTATTATACAAAGTGAAGTAAATCAGAAAGAAAAACACCAATACAATATAGTAACACATATATATATGAAATTTAGAAAGATGGTAACAATAACCCTATATGCGAGACAGCAAAAGGGACACAGATATATAGAACAGTCTTTTGGACTTTGTGGGAGAAGGCAAGGGTGGGAAGATCTGAGAGAATAGCATTGAAACATGTACATTATATCATGTATATCTGTATACATGTATATCATACATGTAAACATGTATATCTGTTTCATATATGAAACAGATTGCCAGTTCAGGTTCAATGCATGAGACAGAGTTCTCAGGGCTGGTGCACTGGGATGATCCAGAGGGATGGGGTGGGAAGGGAGGTGGGAGGGGGGTTCAGGATGGGGAACACATGTAAACCCATGGCTGATTCATATCAATGTATGGCAAAAACCACTACAGTATTGTAAAGTAATTAGCCTCCAACTAAAATAAATAAATTAAAACAAAAAAAGAAAGCTGAATGTGAAGACATGATGCTTTTGAACTGCGGTGTTGGAGAAGACTCTTGAGAGTCCCTTGGACTACAAGGAGATCAAACCAGTCCATCCTAAAGGAAATCAGTCCTGAATATTCATTGGAAGGGCTGATGCTGAAGCTGAAGCTCCAATACTTGGGCCACCTGATGCAAAGAACTGACTTATTAGAAAAGAACTTGATGCTAGAAAAGATCAAAAAGCAGGAGAAAGGGACGGCAGAGAATGAGATGGTTAGATGGCAGCACTGACTCAATGGACATGAGTTCAAGCAGGCTCTGGAAGTTGGTGATGGACAGGGAAGCCTAGCGTGCTGCAGTCATGGGGTCATAAAGAGTCGGACACGACTGAGCAACTGAACTAACTGACTGACTGACTGATAGAACACTGAATCCAAAAGGAGCAGAAAACACACTATTTTGAAGTACACATGGACTATTCCCCAGGGTAGATCACATGATAGGACACAAAACTAGCCTCAATACATTTATAAAGATTTAAATTGTATCAAGTATCTTCCAAACTACAACAGGATGAAACCAGAAATCAACTACAAGAAAAACTGCAAAAAAATTAAAAAACCGTGGAGGCTAAACAATATTCTACTAAACAACCTATGGGTCACTGAAGAAATCAAAGAGGAAATAAAAAATACCTGGAGACAAACGAAAATGGAAACACAATAATCCAAAATCTAGGCAACATATCAAAAGCAGTTCTAAGAAGGAGTTTCTGGCCTACCTCAGGAAGCAAGAAAAGTCTCAAATAAACAACTTAACCTTATACCTAAAGGAATTAGAAAAAGAACAACAAAACCTAAAGTTAGTAGAGGGAGAGAAACAATAATGATAAGAGCAAAAATAAATAAAATAGAGACTGATAAGTATTTAGCCAGACTCATCAAGAAACAAAGAAAGAAGTCCCAAATAAGTAAAATCAGAAATGAAACCAGAGAAGTTACAACTGATATCACAGAAATACAAAGAATCACAAGAGATTACTACAAACAATTATACACCAATAAAATGGGCAATCTAGAAGAAATGGATAAATTCCTAGAAATATCCAATCTTCCCTGACTTGATTAATCAGGAAGAAATTGAAAATATGAACAGACCAATTATCAAGAATGAAACTGAAGCAGTAACTTTACAAATTTGCAACAGACAAAAGTCCAGGACCAGACAGATTATAATTCTAGAAAACATTTAAAGAAGAGTTCACATCAAAAATTTGCAGAGGAAGGAATGCTTCTGAATTCATCTATGAGGCCAGCATCACACTGACACCTAAAGTGGACAAAGACACCACGAAAAAGAAAATTATGGTCAATATCCTTGATGACATAGATGCAAAATTGTCCTCAACAAAATATTAGCACATGGAATTCAACAATGCACTAAAGGGATCGTGCATCATGATGAAGTGGGATTTAATCCAAGGGATGCAAAAGTGATTCAGTATCTGCAAATCAGTGAATGTGATATGTCATATTAACAAATTAAAGACTAAAACTGTGTAATCATTTCAATGGATGTGTAGAAAGCTTTTGACAAAATCTGACATCCATTTATAATTTTAAAAAACTCTCAACAGAATGAGCACAGAGGAAACATAATTCAACATAATAAAGGCCATATCATATGGCTAACATCATACAAATGGTGAAAAGCTGAAAGCACTTCTGCTAAGATCAGGAGCAAGACAATTTCATACAACATAGTATTGGAAGTCCCAGTCATAGTAATCACATAAGAAAAAGAAATAAAAGGAATCCAAATCAGAAAAGAAAAAGAAAAACTGTCACTGATTGCAGATAACATGAGACTGTATATAGGAAATCCTAAAGATGCCATAAAAAAGCTATTAGAACTAGTAAATGAATTCAGTAAGGTTGCAGAATTCAAAATTAATATACAGAAATCTGTTGCATTTACTAATAAAGAACTGTGAGAAAGGGAAATTAAAACAATCCCATTAAAAGCTGCATCAAAAAGAATAAAATACCTAGGAATAAATCTAACCAAGGAGGTAAAAGATCTGTACTCTGAACATTATGATGTTTATGAAAGTAATTGAAGACAACACAAACAAATGGAAAGATATACCACATTCATGGATTAGAAGAATTAATATTGCTAAAATGACCATATTCCCCAAGGCAATCTATAGACTCAATGCAATCTCTATCAAAATACCAATGGCATTTTTCACAGAATTAGGACAAATAATTCTAAAATGTGTACAGAAACATAAAAGACCCCAAATAACCAAAGTAATCTTGAAAAAGAAGAAGAAAGCTGAAAGTATACTCCCTGATTTCAAACTACACTACAAAGCTACAGTAATCAAAACAGTATAGTACTGGCATAAAAACAGACCACTGTAGACCAATGGAAAAGAATCAAAAGTCAAAAATAAACTCATGCTTATATGATCAATTATTTATGACAAAGGAGCCAAGAATACAAAGGGATGCAAAGACAATTTCTTCATAAATAGTGGGAAAACTGGCATATATATATATATATATATATATATATATATAAAATCACTATACAATACAGCCTTGATTTAATGCAGCCTTTAACCTATGTATGTCCCCCATGCTCTCCTTCTTCACCAGAAAGTAAAGTCTCTTGAGGGTATTGATCATATCTTATTTTCCTTTGTGAGCCTAGCCCAGTATCTAAAATAGTTCTTTGCTTATAGTAGGTACTCATGAAATTTTGGTCAAATAAAAATGAACCTGTGTATTTCAAAAGAGGTCTTGCTAAAGGCAACTTGTTTACCCAAAGCAGTGGCTCCACAGGTGGGAACTTCTGGCTTACTTGTAACAGGCTGATGGGGGAGCTCATGGGTCTCCTATCACACCATGGGCCATGTACATTTGTTGAGTGGAGCAACCCTCATAGGTAGCCAGGCAATGTCTACATTTGTTTCTCTTTCCTTCTTTTTGCCTTCCCGTTCACCGATGCAACTTACCTTCTAAAAACTTGCGAATCATAGAGTCTTTAGTAGTCCGAGAGAAACCATCCCTGGGGATTGGATTAGATGTACTGGCCTGAAGCATCTCAACATCTAGAAGGAAAAGGAGACTAAGAATTTTTATGTTGTTCTTCCACACATGCAAAGACATTTTATAAATGGATACATTGCTTGGACAAAAATATTTGTTCCAGTTTTTTGTGTAACATCTTATGGAAAACTTGAACAAACTTTTTGGCCAGCCCGATACAAGTTTTGACAAATCAGGAAATTCAAGAATTGATTAAACCATCCATCTATCCATCCATCCATCTAATCATCCATGCATCCATGGATCCATGCAAGCATGCATCCATTTAATTTACCTACTCTGCAAGGCTACCTAGTAAGTATTGGGTATAAATGAAAACAATATTTACAATCTTCAGGCCCTTTCCTGGACTAGAGGACTCAAAAGGTATAGATACGCTCATTTGCATTGGAAAGAATAGGCTTAATTTTTAAATATATAATTGTAGTCTTTTGCATGACAGAAAAAAAATCAGAAGCAAAAACAACAAAGAATAGATAAATTGTCATTTATTTAAACTATGAACCATTTTGTTACAGTTAAAAGCCTGTATTGGAGCTACTCTAGTACCATCCCATAAACAAACTCTTTTTAGGTCATCCATGTATTTGGTCATTTATAAGGAGGAAGTTCACAGACCTTTGATTTTTCACTATTAAGCATAAACCCATGGAGACCAAAACTATGTGAAAACTATTCAATTACTGTAGCAGATTCTACTTAAACCTGAGTAACCAGCTGTAGCTGTTACTTTATGACTCTGAAGTATGCATTTTGGGAGCAAAATTACAGTCTTGCATTTGAAAGTAGAGCTTTGATATTATCAAGAGTTTGCATTCGGTAAGTCATATCATACAATTACTGGGGATTTGTTTCCTTAGGCAAAATATGTAATTTGAATACTATGCTTTGAGGAAAAACATCATTTGAATTTAATCACTACACATAGATATACTGTTTCCTACTACTTTAATCTTTGGGGACCCATTAAATACAATCTGGTGAATCTGTATGAAAAATTTATATTTATATCACATTTCCCCAGAATGTTCACTGAAAAAGGTCTCATGTTCATAAAATCATGTTAAGGATAATGAAGTTCACATGACATAATTCTAGTTTTGAAACAAAATATTTGTATGTACATAGAAGAAAGACTGGAAAAAAATACATCAAAATGCATTTAGTGACTATTTCTGAATAACATGGACAATTCAGATTGTGAACATTTTATTTTCTATTTTACACTTTCCTTTGTCTTCCAGATTATACACAGTGGCTTGTGTTGCATTCATATATGAGAAAAACCCTATTAACACTTTAAGGTCTAGGTAATTATGATCAAGTCTGTACCGTTAGATTCCCAAAGCAAAAATAATTTTAGGTTATTAAAAAATAAATTATGGCTCACCTGTCAATTACCAGGTTATTGATTTAATCATAAAATACTGATTTTTGAACTTTCCAGTGAGCAGATATGGCATTATTACATAGCGTAGCTTTTTACTTGACCTTATTTCAAACTTTGACAATCTTTTGATAATCAAAATATAAACTTTGTGACCATAAAACAAGACACAATATCGAGTGAAAAAGTTGCAGACTGGTGTTCGTAGTACATAAATGTATTTTTATATAAATGTATTTTATGTAAGGCACTTTGCATTATATATAGTAGTTTATATAAATTTTAAGACCTGTAAAATGATACTACATGTGGTTTATGAATTCATAAATATCTAGTAAACATATGAAAACTTGCTGACATGCTGGAAAGGATAAATGCTGAATTCATGGTAGTGGTCACCTCTGGGAGGGAGGACAACTAGGTTCCAGAAGGGGCTCATAGGGGGATATAATATGTAGTTGTTGTTTTTTTTTTTTATAGTACTTTTATTTATTTATTTTTTTTTTACGTTTCAATGCCATTCTCCCGTCTCATCCCACCCTCTCCCTCTCTCTCGCCCCCAGAGTCCAAAAGTTCACTATATAGATCTGAGTCTCTTTTGTTTTCTCGAATACAGGGTCATCATCCCCATCTTTCTAAATTCCATATATATGCGTTAGTATACTGTATTGGTGTTTTTCTTTCTGGCTTGCTTCACTCTGTATAATCGGCTCTTTTTAAAAAAAAGATCTGAGACAAAAAAAAAAGAAATATATACTCTTGATGAATCTTTTTTCCAATTCCTTTCCTTTTTTTTACTTTTTCAGTTTAATATTTCTTGAAATAAATGTAGTAAAGACATTACATTGAATATAATCTACCTTGATATCCTCTAGTCCAAAGCCCTGTGATTCCAAATGTGAAAACTGTTAACTCAGTGAACATCTCTGGTCAACAATGCATTCTATAAAGTAAACTGTAGAGATTAGGATAACTGTGCTGATCCTGAAACATACCTAGAAGTATTTTTAAAATAAATTTCAGATAAGAACTCACAGTCCATTTCTTAAAAACTGAAGACGAGAGAAATTCCGCTTATTTGAGATTTCTATTTAAATTGCTTAACTGCGGTTTTATGGAACACTTTCCCCATGAAGCGGAGAAGGCAATGGCACCCCACTCCAGTACTCTTGCCTGGAAAATCCCATGGATGGAGGAGCTTGGTAGGCTGCAGTCCATGGGATCTCGAAGAGTCGGACACGACTGAGCGACTTCACTTTCACTTTTCACTTTCATGCATTGGAGAAGGAAATGGCAACCCACTCCAGTGTTCTTGCCTGGAGAATCCCAGGGACCGGGGAGCCTGGTGGGCTGCCATTTATGCAGTCGCACAGAGTCAGACACGACTGAAGTGACTTAGCAGCAGTAGTTCCCCATGAAGTTAGAAAGACATACCATACAGATGTGCCCTGCTGGTCACAGGGCCCTCCTCTACCCTCCCTACTCCTATCCCTACGCCCCTTCACCCCTCATCTGCCTGACCCTGACCCAGCCAACTTTTGAAACTCCTAACTCACAAAGCAATAAAACACAGAGGAAAAGACCCTGTAGGAAAGACTTGCTTGCATCAGACACGCCTAGAGATGAGGACGGGCTCTGTTACACCCAGTGCTGCATCCTCCAGGAACCGCAGCCCTCAGGCTCCAGCATCTCTAAGAATCTGGTGAGGGTAGAGCAGCATCAGGACAGTTTCGATCACCAATAATCAAACCTCCCAGGCCGGCAACACCAGAGTGCAAACCTCACACGTGTAATTGGTCACCCCCACTGACAGTAGCAAAAGAGTCACGCATGGCCTAGCTATTTCACCTAACAAAGTTCAGTTTGACAGAACTGATTTCCATATTCAAGACATAGCTGAAAAACTGAAGGAGCTACAAAGAGTTAGAAAAACAAAATGTAGAAGAAAAATGAAAGCAGCCAGAGCATCCCTGGCTGGATCTCTCACACTTCTAGAATAAGGATGAGGGCTTCGGTCCTGGTACTATGACCCCATCCTAGTGTGCTGAGTGTTTTGTGGGTTAAAGAAAGAAGTTAAGAAAGGAAAGAGAGAAGAAAAGAATGAGCCCCAGTAATAAGACATATCAACATATGATCCCTTAACACAATGCATGGAGGAGGACTGCTATGGTATTCTTGCTCAAAACTTATAACCTCACTCAGTCCACTCATAGAAAGCAACTGACAAACCCAACTAAAGGGTATTCTACAAAATAACTGATTGGTGTTCTTCCAAGAGGAGGAATGACTGAGGAACTGTCGTTATGAACAACAGCAGACACTGCGGCTTCCTTTCTAGGATCACATCTAGTCCCACCTACGAACAGAAAAAGAGCCTTGGGGAAAAACCGGTGAAATTTGAACATGGTCTAGAGCTTAGCTGGTGGTATTGCACCAATGTTCATTGCACAGCTTTAGTAACTACGGTTATGTAAGATGTTACTATCTGAGAAATCTGGATGAAAGGCATACAGGAAGGTTAATATTTTTTGCAACTTTTCTCAAAATCTAAAAGTAGTTCAAAAGTTTGTTTTGTTTTGTTTTTTTAAAAGGAGAAGAACAGAGAGGAGGGAAAGAGATGAGAAAAGGAGAGGAAGAAATGCAAGCTCACGCTCTGGGAATGACCTACACTGACCCTTTCTTGTCCGCCTACACTATCAAGTCACCTTCCAGGAAGTCTCGTGAGCCATGCATCCATGGGTTCGATGAACGAGGCAGAGTTACCCGTGACAAACACATCTTTTTATTCTATAATCACGCCTTCACTGGTGGTTAAGAGCATAGTTTTGCGAGTAGACAAACTAGGATCAGATAAACATCAGTCTTGAGACATTTGTAGAATTATTTCTCCTCCTTGAGGCACCCTAGATGGATGGTGACAGATATGGGCATTTGGGTCAGAATGCATAGGTTCCAATTTTGCTTGTTCCACTTCTGACTGCAGGACTGCAACACCCTGGGCCAATTCACTTCTAGATCCAACTTTGAGATCCAGCTGATCACTGGGACTTACAAATGACCATGGGCTATGCTGGCGCCAACCTGCCCAGAAGGTTGGAGGATACAGACCAGCAGGACAGTACCAAGTAGCCTGCTCCTCATTCAGGGAGTCTCTGGCCCGTCTCGCAACTCTCATGCAAGGAAACCAGAGCCATATCAGGCAGGTGGAGGAGATGTCCTGGTGTCTCAGAGGCGCAGCATCTCACAACTCCTGAGTTATATCAGCACCTCCTGAGCTTCCAAGGTCCCCTTAAGAGGCATCCAGAGACACTGCCTTCAGGGAAGCCCACAGTATGGTGCCTTTTTCAAGTATTTATAGTTTACATACAACTCCTCCTAGTTCCAGATGCAATTTGCCAACCAATTAGGGGTCATTTTTATCATAGGCAATGTTGCCTAGAGACATAATTGACATATGGCTCTTATCAGGTTACCAGGGTAACAGAGCGGAAGTCAATGAAGGTCAAATTCTCCTGGAGAAGGGAAATGAAAGCTGTTACATTAACTCTTTGCCCACGATTATCTTGGGCCAAGCTGTTTACTTCCTCTCAGGTTCGTTTTCCTGTCTCTAAAATGGTGATAATAATGATACCTTGCAGGGCCCTGTGGGGCTCCTGGGCACAGAGCTTTTCTGTGTCCCAGTTTCATTGATTATAGGAAACAGCCTTCATTCAGCCTCCACGACCTTCCCAGAGTTCCACACGGCAGATTCAAGCAGTTGTTAATCAGGGAAGGGCAGAGATGTGAGACCAGGGAGAAACAGTCGAGAGAGCCTTGGGACAAGGTCCTGTTTCCCCATCAGTGGATACACACAACATTCTCTTTGAGCTCTTCTGCAGATACTGAAACTCCTTCCAGGTGGGAGAAGTGCTGCCCAGAAGCATGTAGAGCCCAGGCCAGTTGACCCTGAAGGTTGACAATGCTGACTTCTACTTAGCTCGTCACCAACGTATCAGAAGAATGTTCACAAGCTGATCACTCCCACTTTTACTATAAAACTTCTGTCTTTCCCAAGCTGGGAAACTTGGTTTTGAGGGCATCAACCCACTACGTCCTCTTTTGCCTGATAAGGCAATAAAGCTATCCTTTTCTACTTCACCCAAAATTCTGTCTCTGAGATCTGATTTAGTGATGGTGTACAGAGAAACTAAGCTTTCTGCATCAATAATAGTACATATCACATAGGTTTGTCATGAGTTTTTTTTTTTTTTTTTGCCACACGGTGGGGCACACAGGATCTCATTTCCCTGACCTGGGATCTTACCCATTGCCACTTGCAGTGAAAACATGAAGTGTTAACTGCTGGACTGCATAGGTATCTTTGAATTTGCTATTCTGGTGGCTCAACAGTAAAGAATCTGCCTGCCAATTCAAGAGATGCGGGTGTGATCCCTGAGTCGGGAAGATCCTCTGGAGAAGGAAATGGCAACCCACTCCAGTATTGTTGCTTGGAAAATTCCATGGACAGAACAGCCTGGTGGGCTATAGTCCATGGGGTCACAAAAGAGTCAGACATGATTTAGCGAATAAACAACAACAAAACAAAACAATCTTTAAATTAGACGAGGAACAGCAGATACACACTGGCCTCCACACCGCTACTCTGTTTTCAAGGTAAATATCTTTATTCAATCACTACCTTCTTTGTGGCCTCAGGATCCTTCTCAACACAGCTTCCCAGGACCTCAACACCAGCTACCTGATGTGGAAATTATTTTTAAAACACTATTTGCCATAGCTGTATTAGGCAGTAAGTCCAAGTAGTAGCAGATACTACCTTCGTAAGAACCAAGAAAAGAAAAAGCTCCTGGTTGTTTCGAGTTAATGACAGTTCACACCCTCAGACTCTAAATTTGACAACCCGTGTGTGCACACAACCCAAGCATACAGTAACACATGAGTAACTGAAATACATAGGAAATTCTAGAGGTGAATGGAGTCAGTTTCCAGACAAAGGACATTTTGAGAAGGACAGCGGCAGCAACAGATCATGCATCCCTGGATGCTCAGGGCTTGTACTTCAGATTCTAAGCATTTAACCTTCACCACTGGTCAGTTAAAAATAAACTGAAATGTGCTGAAACCTGCTGATCTAAGGAAAAAGTGCAGAGTTCTTTCATTTCATCGGGAAAAAAAAAAACAACCCAAAACAATAACAAGGAGATTCTGGGGCCACAGTCTCCTTATGGGAAAGCCAGCTGCAGAGTTACACTGTAGTTTTTTACAGGAGTCAATCCCAGAGAAACCATTCCTGGGAAGAAAGAAGCTGGAACACATGAGTGAAGGCAGGCAGGCACTTAATTAAGGAACGAGTCAAGAGTGATAATGAATTTTCAAAGACGCTCATGTGATAACTCTTCCTGGGACATAAATCTAGATTGCTTAGCTGCGGTGGAAAGTCCATCCAGATTATGTGTTACTAATTTAATAGAAAACCTAATCTGAGTATATAATACAGTAAAATATCAGATACTGAGTGACTGTTCTTCTGGAAAGGCTCTCAAACCCTGAAAGCTGGCCAAAGGCTTTTTTTTTTTTTTCAACAAGTGCTATTGTGAATAGAAAAGAGGCTTAGAGCAAGGAGCTGCACGGTGAAACAGTTGAAAACAAACAAATTTGAAACCTGATTGGTTCTATTTGCACACAGGTAGAAGGATGGCTATGATTGACCACGTCAACAGCAAAGTCCAACCTTCCTAGACCCTCATGGAGAAGTGAGGGGAAGGTGAGAGAGAGACAGTGACAGAGAGGCAGAAACAGGGGCAGAGAGAGAGAGACAGTCACACACGTGCAGATGTGGAGTCAGAGGAGAGGAGAAGGAGAAGGAGAGAGACAATGAGACAGAGAGGAAGAGGGAGTTGTGGAGGGGAGACGCAGAGATAGAGACACACGGACAGAGAGAGGCCAACTGTAGTCTGAGATTAGAGAGACTGAGCGGTGATTTGCAATGACAAAGAAGAGGCTAACATGAAAGAGTTAGGAGAAGCAGCGTGTCGAGTTCTGTGAATTTCTTAGCACAAGCAGGGCCTCAGTGCGGTGCTCCTGGTGAGCACACACACCCT
The DNA here is from genome assembly GCA_006410935.1 of Redunca redunca. Classification (NCBI taxonomy): domain Eukaryota; kingdom Metazoa; phylum Chordata; class Mammalia; order Artiodactyla; family Bovidae; genus Redunca; species Redunca redunca. The sequence continues at coordinate 863,784 of SJYQ01001025.1, forward strand.
CTGCCTTGCAGGAAGGAGCTCACAGGTCAGTTTGCTGGTGGGGTGCAGTGGGTACTGTGAGTTGCTAAGATCCATTGTCTACTAGCTACCTCTAGAGGGCATCATGCTTTCCTCTGCGGCACTGTCACCGTTGCAGTTACATGTTCAGTTACGCAGGGCTCTTGCCTGGAGAATCCCAGGGACGGGGGAGCCTGGTGGGCTGCCGTCTATGGGGTCGCACAGAGTCGGACACGACTGAAGCGACTTAGCAGCAGCAGCAGCAGGCAGTCTCTGTTTAATATCCAGCTCTCCCACAAGAAGGGAAGTGTTAGACGGCAGGGACCATACTGGCTTATTTGCTGACTCCTTGTCACCTGGTGCGGTGACTTAAACGCGAGTGGATTGATACATATTGTTGAATGAATGTGAAAGTGAACAGACTAATGAGGAAGAAGCAAATGAATACCTGGCTGTGGAGGTCTTCGGCCTCTGGGAAGGGATCTAGGCATTTTCCAAGCTGAGAAAAGAGAGGGGCAATGCAGGCAGCAGGAGCAGCACAGGCGGATGGATGGAGACAAAGCAAAAAAAAATGGGCAGCCAGGAGCGGCCACAGATGTCCCACCTTTGGGGGCATCTCACAGATATCTCACTACCACCTGTTGGAGAAGTGAAGTCCTTGTGCTGTAATGTTGACAAATAATTTCACACCACAATATCTACGATGACTTCTTATTTTCTGGCAACCCTCAAAGTCAAGAAATAATCAAATGTCTGTGGTGTAGGGCCTGTGGATGATACTTGCTAATGTTGGTAGGAGCAGGTAGCCAGAGAAGCAAGTACATGTCCAGTTGCAAACTGACTTGTGGGCAGTGCCCTGAGGAAGGCGGGCAAGGTCGCTGCTGGTGGTAAGGAGTTTAACTTAATTAACTTGAAAACATTCAATCCAGTGCTCTTTCACTAAGTGCCTATATTTGCAACACAGTTCTTGTACATTTAAAGGAGGGAAAAGCTACAGAGGTCAGAAGTGTCTTGAGGCTCCCTTGGCTTCACTAGGTCAGTTTCAGCCCCAGACAAGACAAGAAGGGCCAGCCCTGCCTCAGAGTGAGTTCCCTGCGGGTACCGCTGCAGGAAGGAAGATCTTGAGAGAAAAGTGCGTAGGTGGAGAAGGCAGCATGTTTCAGTAACTTAATGATCTGCTTACAAATGGTCCTTCAGGGGGCCTCAGATCTTACATGGCAGGGCTGTGAGGACCTTCACTGGGCCCAGCTATGCCCCACCTCAGAGGGGACCCAGCTGGCAGAGAAAGACTGTAACCAGAGAGCTCAGGTAAAGAAAACACTACTGGAGGTGATCTGTTACAAAGACGCCAGTTACCAAGGAGGTTGCTAAGAGAAGTCAGCACATTGGTTAGCTTGGGCCGTCAGCTTGGGCTGAGTTGGCTCTCCCAGCTGAAGGCAAACTTGACCCACAGAACCAGGTGGAGCGAGCAGGGGCGCAAGAGGAAGGTTCAAAGCAGGAATCCCAGAAGCGGAGCAGCCCTCTGGGATGGATTAGAGTGACACGTGTGAGTTCAGTTTCCAGTAGCAAGACACCGCATCTTTCTCCTTTTTTTCCTTTCTCCTGATGGAGGAGGACAATCCTCTGAGATATTCAAGCAGCGCTAACTCCACAAGTGGATTACCTGGGAAACAGCTGAACCCAGAAGAGGCTCCTGGGGCCTTAGCACCCAGAGCCTCAACAAAGTGACCTAAATGTATTACCTAAGTCAAAGGACCGACAGGACCACTGTACCATTCTCTGAAGGCAAAGACGGAAGAAAAGAAGTAAATGAGAAAAAGACCAACAGATAGTGAAGTTGCCCAGAGAGAGCTCTGCCATAATTTTCGTTTAGTGCTTCCATAAGCTTACCCTAAAAACACTTATTTATTATATAGTATGGTGTGGAACAGGATGGTTTAAATCTGTGGGGCTCTTGAACACAAACGTTTCAAGAGAATTGGGAACAAAGTTGAAAAGTCTGATAACAAACACATGTAGTTACCACTTGGTGGCAGCATATCTAAACTAAAGACAGCGATGGTGAGACGTGTGTGTGTGTGTGTGTGTGTGTGTGTGTGTGTGTGTACATGCACACACATGCACAAGTTCAGGGGAAGGGCCCGCAAATCTCAGGATCAGAACTCAACACCCCAGCTCCTTTCATTCAACACTGGGAGCCTCTCTGACAACCTTCCTACTTAGTAGTTATTTGGATTCCCTTTGGGGACCTTATTACTATCCCCTTTCCAAAACTTAAGTCAGAAAGGGGAAGATTTAAAATGGATAACCAACAAAAACCTATTGTATAGCACATGGAACTCTGCTCAATGTTATGTGCCAGCCTGGATGGGAGAAGGGGTTGGAGGAGACTAGACACATGTATGGCTGAGTCTCTTCATTGTTCACTTGAAATTATCACAACATTGTTAATTGGCTATACCCCAGTACAAAATGTTTTTGGTGTTAAAAAATAAAAACAAAAAAAGAGAAAGGGGCAGATTTGTCCCAACACAGTTAGATGAACTCTGGAGCAATGGTATGAGCTGGCCTAGCTGCACCCATCATGTTGTCCTGTGAGCGGATGAGTGAATGAGCCAGTGAGTCAGTAAGTGAATAAACACAGCCTAGTTTCCTTAATATATTTATTTTCAGTTTCTAGGGTTGAATTGTAACAAGGCGAGACGCTGATAACCTCCGCTATTCCATTTAGAAATAACTCTCCTGTAAGTATCTGTCCCAGGGCGGGCAAGTGTAGACCTGAGAGGAAGGGCAGGCCAGGAGGGTCCTCCAACCCAGTGGGCAGCTGAGAGCCTGGATCCCTGGGAATCTGCAAACGCAGCTTCCTGACCCAGTTCTCTCTCGACGGGACTTAAGAAAGTTACTTAGTTTTGGCACCTTAGTGCCCATTTCTCTTTAAAATGAAGATGATTATCTGCAAGCCCCAGGATGATCACAGATTTTATCGCAGAGATAAAAGCAGTGCACTGACACGAAAGGCAGATGTTCCCAGTGATAACGGTGCTGGTTGCTGTTATAAACATACGTCTTAGATTGATCGGCTTGCCCTGCTTGTTTATGACTTAACCTGCCTTCTCTCCTAGAGTTGCTGCCCACTGGTAGTAAAATGAGTGGTACCTCTCCAGGTACCAGTGACTGCTGCTTCTGGGCCAGCAGTCATTCTCAAGGTTAAACCACAGACAGAAACACAAATCATATCTAGATCCAGAAAATTCAGAGTGTATATGATCTGGAAAGTGAAAAGTGCACTGGCTTTCCTTTGCCCATTCCCCAAACAGCCAAATTTTATAGCCTGCCCGTCTGTGGCCTCCTGCTAACTCCAAGGCAACCAGAATCTCCCCTCACCCTATCCTGGCCCCGTGTAACTTTACAAGTTGCCAACTGGCCGCAGACCAGGCAAGCTCCCTAGCACTCTGCTGCCTTGGAAAGTGCTACAGAGGCTCAGGGCTCCCGCTGTGAGAGGCCTGGTAGACCAGGAGGAGTGGGATGGCTGCCCTTAGTGTTCCCGCCAGCTCTGCACCGATGTGGTAGGCGGATTCGTGCGCTGGAGCATCCAGAGGATAACGGGGGTTAAGGCTCTCTGTCAACACTAAATCAACTGCCAGTCAAGTGGGGGCTTCTCTCATGGTCCAACTGCTCCACCATAGGGACCCAGGGCAGAAATGTTGACGCGTGGTCTCTGGCTTCCCACAGGGGTACTTCTTGTTCTCCAAATGTTCTTTTGTGAACGGGCCTGTGTTCCAGATTGAAAAGGACCGCATCTCCCCTGCACCCCGTTTTCTCACAAACAATGGGGAGTGGTAAGTGGCTGAAACACCAATGCTCCAGAATTGCTTGCTGGGTCCATGGAGAGAGGGATGGGTGTGCAAGGGCCAGAGGGCACCAGAGGCTGTTTCGTGAGCCAACATCTGGGCCACAGAAAGAGGAAGCCTGGCTGGAGCTGCTGGATGATTTTTCTGAAAAGAAACCAGGACTACACATTTGTGATTTTAGATGAAAATTTCTGGCACGGAGTAAGGAATGTAGTCCTAGAGACAGAGAGACCTGGGTTCAAACCTGAGCTAGATCACTTATTAGCTGTGAGACCTTGGGAGAGCTGCTTAATTTCTCTGTGCCTCAGCTTCCCCATTTGTAAAGTGCAGGTAATTAAGAGTACCCCTGTCTGGCTGCTTAGAGGATTCAGGGAGGGAGAGGATGCGGGCGGTGGGGATGATGCCTTCTCTCCTCACCTCCCTGCTGGGTCACGGCTCATTTGGGAAGAGCTTCCATCAGCACCTCGGTCCTCCCAGTCAGGTGCTGGGAGAGAGTTTCTACCATTCTTTCCCTCTTTCTTCCCCTCCCCCAGAGGGGCAGCCAGTCTGACGGGCAAGCACCTAACAACCACAGGACCACACCTTCCAGGTGTTGGGGTTGCAGTGTCAAAGGCCCTGCAGTATCAGGTTCACTTCTGGCCACCCAACCTGCCCACATTTGCGGCTCCAAAACACCCTCCTTATGTCTGCTTTTTTGTTCATAGGTGGGAAAATCAGGCTCCACTCCCTCTGGGGCCAGATCCCTTCGGTCTTCTTCTCAGGCTGAAAGTTGGCAATACTCAATCCAGCTCATTCTAGAAAGTCCTCCATCAAAAGAGCTGATAGATGTGTTGATGAGTATTTGTCTTGTCTTTCTTGAATCTACTAATTAGACCAGAGGGAAGGACTGCAAAGATGTAGGCAGTGTTTCAGAGTTCTTATCATCTCATAGCAAATAATGGTAACATGAAAAGAAGGCTCTTAGAGGGCTGGGCGTGTGGTCCTCCTGCTTCAACGCTGATATGTGCATTGAAATCCAATGTTATTCAGACCCATGGTTCTCCAGGGGAGTGGCACTGCCCTCTACAGGGTATTTGGAAAATCTGTGAGGGTATTTTGGGTTGTCACTATGATACAGGGACATGACTGGCATTGAGCAGAAGGCAGAAAGAGGCTACAACACCTTCAGTGTGGGGGGACAGTGCTGTTTTGGGTCCCTCATGACTTTAAAATATTTCGCTAGACCCACACATGAGTTTAAAAAATAACTGCTTATGATATGTATTTATACATATGTGTGTATTCATACAGATCTGTTTATATGTATACACATGTGTATATATGTTTTAAATTAATATCAGCAGGTATAAGGAAAAATATGGGCAAAAAAAAATCTACCAAACTAAAGTGCTATAGTGGTTGGTGGAGTGAAGTCATAGACTTTTAATAACTTGGTTCTACATTTCCGTTTCCAATTTTTGGAAGAATGTGCTATTTTTGCGATTGAATAAAACAAGATAAACAAACATGGGCAAAATTTGTTAAGCAATTTACAAAAAAAATCATGTCCTGGAGATGTGATATTTTGGAAATAAGTTTACTATACATGAATCCAGTAAAATTAAGTTAATGGCAAAAAAAAAAGGTTTTCATAATTTTCTGAGCCTAGAAGCTAAACTACTTCACTTATAAAATACAACTTGTATTTCTGCATGGTTTTCATACATATTAAGCTTTCCAGGAATTCTGCTACTATAAAAATAGGGAGGAGAATGCGAGAAATCACTCACCATTTAGGAAAACCCAGGCATTGATGCCAGCACTGCTGGCAGTAGCCAAGTCACCAAAACAATGGGCATCTCAGCCAGCATTTGAGGCTGTGTCAGTGCCAGTGGTCCAGAGAGGAGGTGACTGCATCTCCTAGTGCACCACGGCCTCAGGGGCAGGTACCCTGAGCACTCCTCTCCTAGTTCTCTTCTATATTTCAATCAGGGCAATATTTGATTTCTAAAAATTTCATGTGTATTAATAGATGGGTTATAGGATACCAATCTCACGTCAGCGTAGTGGATGGGGGAGCATTACAGAATGTGTGCTATACAAAAGGGACTGGTGGGACTGATAAGAGTCAAAAGCCACTGACTTCACTTCTGGGATCAGAAGGCAACACTTTTCATCACCTCTGCCTTCCAGGCCCCTGCTTAAACCTTCCCGTAACAAAGCAGGAAGTTTGGAGAACAATTCTGCTTGTCATAGTACATGATGACCTGTCTAACTTTACGTAAAATGGGATCTTCATCCCTCCGGAGTTGGGGTAAGGGTGAGCAAGGGACTTCCCCCACACACAGCAGAAGGAAGAAACGCTCTTGTCAGCAGAAAGACAGAAGCAGAACTGAGCCGGGCGACTTACAGAGGTCCTCGGTGGCCGCTGGGACGAAGGCCGCCATGGACTCGTACAGGTCCTCGTCACAGCCGGGGTTGAGGGCGCATTTCATGAGCAGGTCTGTGGACAGGTGGGCCATGGACTCGTACACAGAGTCAGCCTCCTCCCCTTGCATCAGCTCCTCTTTGATGTGACTCTTCAGCATGTCCACAGTTTCCTGAAAGAGAGGGGGCCCCACGGGCACGCTGACACAGCCGGGCTCCCTGGGCAGCGGCAGGTGCGCGAGTGGCCTTGTGGCAGTCGAGTAAAGGCTCACAAGAATCAGGCTTGCAACTGGGTGTGCAGGTCTGTATTCCCCACAGAACTGAAAGCTCCTTGAGGGGTCAGGCTCAAGTCTTTGTTCTATGTCCTTTGTTTTCACCTTTGTATCTTCCTCCAACACTAAGGAGCAGTTAGGCACTCAGAGGGGACATCTGTTAAATGTCCAATGCCTGAAGAACACAAATCTACCCCCTTCTCATGAGTGCCTTTGATGTGTCAGGGAAGGGCTAGGGATGCGCTTATGCAGTGTATCCTGACATCCTTTCCACTGCTGCTTCTGGTGAGATGAGAAAACCAAAGCTCAGAAAAATCTAATGCCTTACTCAAGGATCCACAATCCTGGCTTCTGACTTTTCTACCATACCTTAGTGGTTCCTCAAATGGGAACAAACGGCACACAAAGGGGGAACCTTTGCTGATTAGCCAGATGGAAATTCAAATGGGCTAAACAGGGCTGCGGCTAAGCTGCATAGTCAGAAGTCCCTTGGGAACTTGGTTCACCTGTCCTTGTTCCTTATATTAGGCTGCTCCAAAGTGCCTGACAGCACACTTCTCCAAAGCGCCCACCTCATTTTTAAATCCTGTGTCCAGAAAGAGAGGTGGTCTTGGGTGAAATGCACTGAAGTCAGAGAGACCTGCCCCCCTTTTGTCATTCTGCCTCCAGGTGGTGGTAAAGCTAGAGAGGTGACTTCTCTGAAACTCCTGCACAACTTTTCCTGGTAAGAAACTCTGGTGTTTCACAATCCTTATTTCAGCATCAACCCACAAAAATCCTCATTTTCATCATCACTACCCCAAGAGCACTAATCTGCTCTTGACACTCTTGTGTTGGTTCCCTGATGAACCCCAAGGAACGGACCAGGTGACAGCTGTGAAGTGTTGGAGGCTCAGAGTCTGACTTTTGGTTTTGATATGGTGGAAAGAGGAAATGGGACGGTTCTCTGGAATCATGAACAACATGCAGGGGCGACCTTTGCGGGGCAAAGCTGGAGATGCATTGGTTGAAGGGATTGTAGTCTAAGAACAAAGATGATATGACAAATGTGAACCAGATTAATTTCAGTGCAAACTGGACAAGCATCTTTCCACGACCCTATGACATAAAGTAGGATAACAGGCCCCAACTTTAGCATCAACGAGGTTCACATCCTATCTCCACCCTGACAAGTGTGGGGCCCTTGCCACAACTACTCTGCCTTTTGAGGCCCTTTCCCCCTCTTTGTTGAAGAAAGATAACAATACTGTCAACTTCAAAGAATAGTGCGGAGGACTCAAGAAGACAATGCATTTGCCAATCAAATAAATGCAATAAATAGTGGTCATTAATATGAACACAGTATGCTCTTAACAAAAACTATTGTCAGGGAAGCCTAACACTGCCTGTTATACACTTTTGACTCCAAAGTGAAGCCAAGTAAATGCTTCTAGACTGTAAGTACCTTTTAGCTTCATTTATGCCAATGATACACCAAATAAGCACTCATGCTATTCTATTCATTCAATATATTTAATCACTCCCCAAATTTTGGGGGCCTCTCTATATATCTCAGTAAGTCATTGCCTTGTAGATTGTCAAGTCCAGGGCAGAGAGGTAAGTTTCTGGGGAGGTGTCAGGCTCACTCCTTTCTGGAGGTAGAAAACAAGACTAGATTATGTTCATTGTTCCTTTTGAGGTCATAGCCTCATGTGAGAGGCTAAGCTATTTCCACGTTGCTGCTGTGAATCGTGAAAATGGAAGAAAACCAGAAAAGGGTGGAGTCACAAAGGGCATCTGCCTCCAAAACAATGGAAGGAATTTGAGGGCATGTATCAAGGCCAAGATACAGGATGAGATTACACTCAAAGAAGGACCTCCAAGTCAATGATCGAGGAGGATCTGTGGATCCTAAACTAGAGAAGCAGTTAAAGTTGAAGACAGGCAGAGGCTCGGAAAGTGAGAGAGGTTGTCAGGAGGTGGGGCCTCACAGCTGGCCGCCCTGTAGCCTCAGATGCAGAGTTTTACTGTGGTCAGTGCTAAGAAAGGAACCAAGTTTAACAGTTAACCTGGGCTTGATGGTGGGCAAAGCAGCTGGGAACATCCTGCCAAGTGCCTTGAAGGTGGGTGGGTAGGCAGCTGGAAAGAGGAGTTGGCATCTGCCCTCAGCAGATTCACTCGGCAGATGCCTCTGTAAATTCTTCAAGGGTGGATCCTAGTGCTTTACCTACATTATCTCTTTTTATCCTCTAAACAACCCTAAGAGTAGAACTATTATCGTCTTTCTCCTGCATATTAAGAAACTGAGAGAGAAAGAGCATAGATACATAATTTGTCCAAAGTCATGCGGCTAACAAGCATTGATAAGGAAACTGGGCCCGGGTCCATGTGACTCCAGGCTTCCCAGGCAACACAGTGGTAAAGAACCTGCCTGCCAATGCAGGAGACGTTAAGAGATGTGGGTTTGATCCCGCGTTGACTCCTGCATGAGGAAGATCCCCTGGAGGAGGGCATGGCAACCCACTCCAGTATTCTTGCCTGGAGAATCCCATGGACAGAGGAACCTGGTGGGCTACAGTCCATGGGTCGCAAAAAGTTGGACACGACTGAAGTGACTTAGAACGCATGCATGCACAACAGGTGACTCCAGGGCTCATCTCTTCAGCCGCGTATACTGGCCCTGCCAGCAGAGGCACGTGAGGACGTGCTAGAGATGAAGTCCACCCAGACCTTTGGTGCAAAGGCAGCCCTGGGGACCACATGGTGCATTTCCGGTTCCCGGGGCCTCTCCCGCCTTGACCTTACCACATACTCGTCGATGAACTGCCGCAGGTCGCGGAAGCCGTGCTTCTCAGCGATGGTGTTAGGATAGTGGCCGTGCTTGTTGGCAACACTGTAGGCCTGTAGGGCTCCCGGGCAGGTGAGCAACAAGGCAGTGAGGTTCTTTAGTCCGTACTTGGCAGCAAAGTGCAACAAAGTGGGCAGCTCTTCATCCCTTTGATCTGAAACATTGTCAAGCGAAATGAAATGATCAGAGAAAGCCCAGGGCACCATGCGCATGGAGATGACACTGGAGCCCTCGCACCCAGCAGACGCTCAGGCGTTGCTCCTTGGCTGACGGACCTAACACCTACTGGCTTCCTCTGCGGCACCACTGAAGACGACAGAAGAAGTGGTATGTCAATTAATTAGCAAATCTATCATTAATATCCTGCCTCCTTTCTCTAAAAGGATTGGAGGATCCTGAGAAATAACACCAGTTCAAATAGGTGGATATTCTAAGGATTTTTTTAAAAAGCAGCCATGAAGAGCAACAGGGATCGTGTTTTGAACATCTCTTCAAATTTCAGAACACTTTAAAATAACCGCTTTATGTATGCTGATTAAACGAAAGAAATCCTGGGACTTCCCTGGTGGTCCGGGGGTTAGGACTCGGTGCTTTCACTACTGTGGGCACCTGTTCAATTTCCAGTCAGGGAACTAAAATCCTGCAAACTGTGTGGCGTGGGGGGGGAAAGATCCACCTTCTTAGCTCTTATGCCCAGTTTCATAACATGTGCCAAGTAACCCTGAGGCTGTTACTTAGACGTTCCATGACCTTTAGTTTTGAACTAGAAAATATTTCTGTACTATCGCAAAGGGACCTGGGAGGATTAACAAGGTGGTTTTCAGTGAGTTCTTTGTTGAGGACAGGCTTTGAGTGATGTTATTAATGTACACGAACCCCAGGATGTCCATTAACCTTCTGATTTTTGAGAAACAAAGTGCTCCGGAGAGTCACTGGTCCCCATGAGCCCCTCCACCTACTAATACATGATACAACAAGTCAAACTCAACCAAGGAAACAGACATGTTTGTTTGGGGAGGTTGGGGACCAATCTCTTTTTGTTATTTTTATAAAAGTTGATTTCTAAGCCCAAAGTGAAAGTGAAAATGAGGGTCTCTCAGTCGTATCCAACTCTTTGTGACCCCATGGATTATACAGTCCATGGAATTCTCCAGGCCAGAATACTGGAGTGGGTAGCGTTTCCCTTCTCCAGGGGATCTTTCCGACCCAGGAATCGAATTGGGGTCTCTTGCATTGCAGGCAGATTCTTTACCAACGGAGCTATGAGGGAAGCCCCAAAGTGATAGATAAATAAACAGATAAATATATGTATACATACATATGTCTTATATATATGCGTGTGTGTGTATACATAAATATGTATATGTATTTTTTTAATAAGACAAACCCAGGGACATCCTGGTGGTCCAGTGGTTAGGACTTTGCCTTACAATGCCGGGGGTTTGGGCTCCATCCCTGGTCAGGGAGCTAACATCCCACATGCCTTGCAACCAAAAAAAACAGAACATAAACAACAAAAACAATACTGCAATAAATTCAATAAAAACTGTAAAAATGGTCCATGTTGGAAAAAAATCTAAAAAAAAAAAAAAGACAAGCCCAGCAGCATCCTATTCACCAGGATATAATCTTTGGAATGAAGGTCTGAAAACGTCCCCAGGATCGTCCATGATTGTCAAGCTATGAAATATTCTGTCCTGAGCCTTAATAGGGAATATTAACACCCACTGAAAGTGATGCAAGAACATTCCACAGTAGGCAAACGGGGAGAGGCAACAAGAAAATGCCCCCAGGAGATGTACTTGAAGGTAATATAACCTCATCCTTATGGCTCTCAAAGGCTATGGAAGGATAAAATGCAGGCAGTGAGTAACCAGAGACTTGGGTTCCTCCTGGGCTGCGGCGTCAAGGAAAAACACATCCACAAAAGTGCCATAGCAAGCATCCAGTCCAGCGTGCAGGGCCCCATCCCCATGCAAGTGGTTCCCAGCTCCCAGCAAGGCACACGTGCCCACAAGACCGCTCCTCCCTCGTTAAACAAATGATTGTATATTCTGCCTACTGTGAGCCACCAGGCACAGTCCCTGTGTTCATCCAGCTGACAGACCAGCAAAAAAGACAAAGCTGAAGAGTACAAGAACCCGACATGCTAGGGGAGCCTACAGCCTGTCGGTGGGACCTGCCTGAGGAAGTGCTTCCTAAGCTGCTGCAGGAGGAGGGGAGGAAGAAGCTGTACTCTCATAGGTTGAGGTAGCAAGAGGCAGGGTGGAACTTTCACCGGGTAAAAGAAGTTTATACCTTCTGTAGAGCAAAGCATAGAAGTGAAGGGAGAGAACAGAGAGGGGTGAGAGCAGAAAGACTGCAGGAGCCCCTGGGGAAGGGCTTGTGAAAGATTAAGCAGTTTGGACCTTAGAAGACAAGTAGGAACCACAGAGGGTATTTAGTAAGGGAGTGAAATATTTGGGCTTATAATTTAGAATCCCAGACTGACCAGAGAAGCATGACTGTTTCTCAGAGGATGAACGGAAGAGCAGGACCCAGTAGAAAGCATGAGCACGGGCTGACTACATGCTGAAACCGACCAACTGAAATCGACCTGCTGCCTTTTTCTTGAGTTTTGACTGTCAACTTACTCGTCATCATGTCTTCTTCTTCCAGCTGGTTGATTCCAAAGAGGTGCAGCCCACTTGCAGGAATGTTGTTCTTCAGGGACTCCGTTAGCAGTTTATCAAGGGTCTCTGTGTTGTAGGGCACAATTTTAAAGGCCTAAATACAAAAGTGAAGATGGTCAGATTTTAAATCCAGCTATCTCCCACCCTTTTCATACTGTTACATCTTTTTGCCTTAATTGATGCTTTCAAACTGTGGTGTTGGAGAAGACTCTTGAGGGTCCCTTGGACTGCAAGGAGATCAAATAAGTGCAATCCTAAAGGGAATCAACCCTGAATATTCATTGAAAGGACTGATACTGAAACTGGAACTCCAATACTTTGGCCATCCGATGCAAAGAGCCAACTCGTTGGAAAAGACCCTGATGCTGGGAAAGATTGAGGTCAGGAGAAGAAGGGGATGACAGAGGATGAGATGGTTGGATGGCATTACTGACTCAATGGACATGAGTTTGAGCAAGTTCTGGGAGATGGTGAAGGAGAGGGAAGTCTGGTGTGCCACAGTCCAACTGAGCAACTGAACAGCAACAACAATCTCCCACCCAACAGATTTCAGATTGTGAACCATGAGCAGAAACCACAGGTACAGAAAACTCTGAGGTCCTTTCATCGTCCTTACCTGACACATGAACTCCACAGGATTTGCAGCATTGGACAATAAATTCCCAATTTCCTCCATGTCAGTATAATAGCTGATAATGGTGTCACACACCACTAAGTCCCCGGAATATATCTTCAGGGAAACATTCCCGGATGAAAGGTCTGGATGGAAGAAAAGATACTATAAAACTGTTTTGTTTTGAGTACAGGGGAAAGTGTTCCTGGATTACTTAAACAGTGAAGAAATGAACTGGGGACTGGAAGAAAGGGTTTGGAGGTGAACTGCAGAGTTGGGAAGTGAGGGACAGAGCAGAAGCAGCAGCAAGCAGACTGACACACAGGAGAGCTCTGTGTCAGAGGGGTTATCCGCACCGGGTCTGCAATTTAACTTTTGAAGATTTTCATCTGCTTTACTCACTACTGCAGGCCCCGAGTCACAATAGACAGGAAGAAGAGCTGAACTGAAAGCACTTTATATAAAGGCCAGTGGTCACGAGAGGCGCGGGAGATGCTGGCCAGCGGTCACGAGGGGCAGGGGCGATGCCGGCGCTGGGACCCCGCACTTCCGCCCATCGCACCAGTAGGACTGACTCGCTTGCTGCGCTGCAGTCGTTACCGTGTGCGCTCCCTGAGTGTTCTCTCTTCTACACCACAGGAAGGGGTTTTGAGGGGGAAAGAAAAAATTAAAAATACACCAACCACAAAGATTCGATTCACAAAAGAGGAAATGTGACAGGTAGAGAACATGGAAAAATATTTAACCTCGCTAGTAATCAAAGAAAGGCAAACTAAAACAATGGGCTACTTTTTAGAAAGATATCAAATTAGCAAAAATATTCAAAGTGACAAGGGCTAGTGTTGGTGATGAGATAGCAGATAAACTTGACAGTAGTAATATTCTGTAAGGCAACGAAGCATCATCTTTCAGGATCCTTAAAAACACCCAGTGTTTGAGGAATTCCATCCCTAGGACACTATGCTAAACACAACAGAAACAAAACCTGCATAAAGATGCTCAATATATCATCATTTAAAATAATAAGACAGTAAGAAATCAAAAATGACATAAATAGGCAATAATGAGGAAATTAAAAATTAAAGGATATTTCTATTCAGCTGAGTATTATATTGGAGAAGGGAATGGCAACCCACTCCAGTGTTCTTGCCTGGAGAATCCCAGGGACGGGGGAGCCTGGTGGGCTGCTGTCTATGGGGTCACACAGAGTCGGACACGACTGAAGTGACTTATCAGTAGCAGCAGAGTATTATATAGCTTTAAAAATTATGGTTTTAAGATATGGGTCCAATTCAAGGAACCAGTTTTATAAATTATGATACATCTACACATTGGATTACCTTGCAACCATTAAGCATCATTTTGTCAAAATAATATTTATTAACATGGGAAAATATTCACAGTGTATTTTCAGGTAACGAAAGTTGGTTGCAAGACAAAGTTTTGTACACAGATGTGGGAAAATACAGAAACCAGTGATTTCCTTTGGGGGCATATGGGTAATTTTCCACCTGCTTTCTTTTATGGTTACTGTATTCTCCAGGTTTTCTATATTGAGCACACATTACTTTTGTAATAGAAATATATATATATAAAATTGAGAGTTTCAAAGTCCATGTAATACTACAGTGGTAAAAGGATGGAGACAGCATAAATTAAGGTTACATAAAGAAAACCAGAATATAAGGTAATAGATACTATTGGAACAACTATGTTTTTAAAAATTAGGAACAAAGACAAAGAAGACTTAGTGGTAGGGTGTCAGATGACTTTATCCCTACTTTTCCTATTTTTCTCTAATTTAAAAAAATGTTAATACATTAACTTTGTAAACATTGTACTATATCCATTTCCTCCCCATCACACATGTATGCTTCTACAACTTCTTTTTCCTTTCAAGAGAATATGACAACCAATCCAAATCTAGCTTGTCACTTTTCTCAATGACTGACAAAGACAGCTGTCAGTAAGATATAGAAAAAAGGGGCCTCTTCACATGAGGCCTAATTTCTGGAGGTCAATGGGGCTACTTACTGGGAGCTTTCACGGAAACAGTGTACTCATTCTCCAGCTTGGCTTCCACCCTTATCGAGGGAGAATCCTCACGAGAAAATTCGGCTTCTGTTGTCACCTTCTCATCCAACTTACATCTCACGATGATATAGACAGTGGTTTCTGCCTGGAATGGGAGACCAGTCATTGTTCCTTCGCCCTGGTTTTTGGAGCCCCAGCTCTCCCCAGTGAAATTGCTCCAGGCAGGGTGGGGTCTGCAGCCCAGTGCCAGGCAGTGACTGCTTGCCACCAGTTACAAAGCCCAAGAGTGAACATTTATAACCCTTAGTAGCAATTTGATCATCTTATGTCTGTCAAACCTAATAATAATTTTAAAACCTGGGGCTGGTATTTTCCATGTCTGTTTATTTACTTTTTCATAGCATTTCTTTTTTGTTGTACATTATAAAAGTATTGGTCCATAGCAGA
This sequence comes from Redunca redunca, assembly GCA_006410935.1. Classification (NCBI taxonomy): domain Eukaryota; kingdom Metazoa; phylum Chordata; class Mammalia; order Artiodactyla; family Bovidae; genus Redunca; species Redunca redunca. Next base: position 878,903 of record SJYQ01001025.1, read on the forward strand.
ATTGGAAACTTGAAAGAAGATTTTAAAAAAGTTCTTCACCACAGATAGTTTGAGAAGCAGTATTCTAGATCAGGGCCTTTTCCAATGAGTCAGTTCTTCTCATCAGGTGGCCAAAGTATTGGAATTTCAGCTTCAGCATCAGTCCTTCCAAAGAATATTCAGGACTGATTTCCTTTGGGATGGACTGGTTGGATCTCCCTGCAGTCCAAGGGACTCTCAAGAATCGTCTCCAACACCACAGTTCAAAAGCATCAATTTTTTGGCACTCAGCTTTCTTTATAATCCAACTCTCACATCCATACACAACTACTGGAAAAGACCCTGATGCTGGGAAAGACTGAAGGTGGGAGGAGAAGGGGACGACAGAGGATGAGATGGTTTGATGGCATCGCCAACGTGATAGACATGCGTTTGAAGAAGCTCTGGGAGTTGGTGATGGACAGGGAAGCCTGGCGTGCTCCAGTCCATGGGATGGCAAAGACTCAGACACGACTGAGCAACTGAACTGAACTGATTCTAGATCAACCTTGGTATCCAAAGTGAGGCCAAGGGATCAGCAGCATCGGTATCTATGGAAGCTTGTTAGAAACGCAGAATCTCAAGCCCTGCCTGGACCCACCAGAAACCACACCAGAGTCTGCATTTTACCAAGACCCCTGGGTGACTCAGCCTTACAGAGCAAGAGGCACTGATTCACATAAGACTTCTTGAATTTTGGAATTTATGCTCTTCTCAGATGGACAAAGATGGAGAAGCTCTATACAGTCAGCAAAAACAAGACCAGGAGCTGACTGTGGCTCAGATCATGAACTCCTTATTGCCAAATTCAGACTGAAATTGAAGAAAGTAGGGAAAACCATTCAGGTATGACTTAAATCAAATCCCTTATGATTATACAGTGGAAGTGAGAAATAGATTTAAGGGACTAGATTTGATAGACAGAGTGCCTGATGAACTATGGACAGAGGTTTGTGGCATTGTCCAGGAGACAGGGATCAAGACCATCCCCATGGAAAAGAAATGAAAAAAGCAAAATGGCTGTCTGAGGAGGCCTTACAAATAGCTATGAAAGAAGAGAAGCAAAAAACAAGGGAGAAAAGGAAAGATATAAGCATCTGAATGCAGAGTTCCAAAGAGTAACAAGGAGAGATAAAAAGCCTTCCTCAGTGATCAATGCAAAGAATAGAGGAAAACAACAGAATGGGAAAGACTAGAGACCTCTTCAAGAAAATTAGAGACAACAAGGGAACATATCATGCAAAGATGGGCTCAATAAAGGACAGAAATGGTATGGACCTAACAGAAGCAGAAGATATTAAGAAGAGGTGGCAAGAATACACAGAACTGTACAAAAAAGATCTTCATGACCAAGATAATCATGATGGTGTGATCACTCATCTAGAGCCAGACATCTTGGAATGTGAAGTCAACTGGGCCTTAGAAAGCATCACTATGAACAAAGCTAGTGGAGGTGATGGAATTCCAGTGGAGCTGTTTCAAATCCTGAAAGATGATGCTGTGAAAGTGCTGCACTCAATATGCCAGCAAATTTGGAAAACTCAGCAGTGGCCACCGGACTGGAAAAGGTCAGTTTTCATTCCGATCCCAAAGAAAGGTAATGCCAAAAAATGCTCAAACTACCGCACAATTGCACTCATCTCACACGCTAGTAAAGTGATGCTCAAAATTCTACAAGCCAGGCTTCAGCAATACGTGGAACCATGAACTTCCAGATGTTCAAGCTGGTTTTAGAAAAGGCAGAGGAACCAGAGATCAAATTGCCAACATCCGCTGGATCGTGGAAAAAGCAAAAGAGTTCCAGAAAAACATCTATTTCTGCCTTATTGACCATGCCAAAGCCTTTGATTGTGTGGATCACAAGAAACTGTGGAAAATTCTTCAAGAGATGGGAATACCAGACCACCTGACCTGCCTCTTGAGAAACCTGTATGCAGGTCAGGAAGCAACAGTTAGAACTGGACATGGAACAACAGACTGGTTCCAAACAGGAAAACGAGTATGTCAAGGCTGTATATTGTGACCCTGTTTATTTAACTTTTATGCAGAGTACATCATGAGAAACGCTGGGCTCAAAGAAGCACAAGCTAGAATCAAGATTGCTGGGAAAGTGAAAGAGGAGAGTGAAAAAGCTGGCTTAAAGCTCAACATTCAGAAAACGAAGATCATGGCATCTGGTCCCATCACTTCATGGCAAATAGATGGGGAAACAGTATCAGACTTTATTTTTGGGGGCTCCAAAATCACTGCAGATGGTGACTGCAGCCATGAAATTAAAAGATACTTACTCCTTGGAAGGAAAGTTATGACCAACCTAGATCCATACTGAAAAGCAGAGACATTCCTCTGCCAACAAAAGTCCATCTGGTCAAGGCTATGGTTTTTCCTGTGGTCATGTATGGATGTGAGAGTTGGACTGTGAAGAAAGCTGAGCGCCAAAGAATTGGTGCTTTTGAACTGTGGTGTTGGAGAAGACTCTTGAGAGTCCCTTGGACTGCAAGGAGATCCAACCAGTCCATTCTAAAGGAGATCAGTCCTGGGTGTTCACTGGAGGGACTGATGCTAAAGCTGAAACTCCAGTACTGTGGCCACCTCATATGAAGAGTTGACTCACTGGAAAAGACTCTGATGCTGGGAGGGATTGGGGGCAGGAGGAGGAGGGGACAACAGAGGATGAGATGGCTGGATGGCATTACTGACTCAATAGACATGAGTTTGGGTGAACTCCGGGAGTTGGTGATCGTCAGGGAAGCCTGGCATGCTGTGATTCATGGGGTTGCAAAGAGTCGGACATGACTGAGCAACTGAAATGAACAGATGAACAAAAATAACTGATTGGAGGATTAATTTTCCCAACGCATTGAGCAACCCGAGTGCAGTTTTATATTGTTTTGAGATCTCTTGTCAAACCTGCCAAATGGAATTATCTATTTTACTGTGATGGTTATGCTGGTTAAGTTCTTAAGACATTGAACTAGTAAGGACAGGCTGCTCAAAAAACAGGCGAAAAGGAGAAATTTCTGGCCATAGCTATTCCCCAGATGTTCATTGTACAATTCTGCTCTCAAGCCTTTAGCAGAGGCCTTTGTGACGAGGGCCACTCTTGATTCCAGAGCAGGTTGGGGGGTGGGCGGGCTGTGGCCCTGGCTCATAGAGGCTGCTGAGGGTGAATGTGAGTGTGTTTGTGGTGGACCTGTCTCCCACTGTGGGTCCAGCCCTGTCCAACCTGCTCCTTCTCCCAAGGAGCAGGGGGGAGCCACTGAAAATGAGTGTGTCTCCCCCATGACAGTCATGACCCAACCAACGCCAGCACAGCTGCCCCAGGATCCAGAGACCTGGAGCAGGCAGCAGAGAGAATCCTGGTCAGTGGGAGCCAGCACAAGAGAAGGAGCCAAAGTCCAGAAAAGCAGGGAGGTGTGGGTGGGGCATTATCCTTCAGTTCCAGACCCTCCTCGCAGTCTCCAGTCTGATGTCAGGATGAGAGGGGCGTGGGGAAGGCAGGAAAGAGTATAGGGAGACTAGAAACTGCATGCCCACCACAAAGCCTGCCTGGTCAGGAAAAGGAGTGAAGTGGGTACGAAGGAAAGGGACTGATGAGACCCAGGGATGCATCTAATGGCCCAGCTGCTCATCTCAGACCTGGTTATTACCAGATTCTGATCCAAAGGAAGCTGGAAACTGATTTTCATGCCTAATTTTTTAAAACACTGAGCAGCTCAAACCAAACACATCTGTGAGTTCAATACAGTCCGAAGAAGCAGCTTGCAACCCCCATGGAGGGCGTCCTTGCCCAACGCCTTGTGGTCTCAGACTGCAGAGAAAGCCACTCCCAAGTGTAGAGAAGCTAAGACTTCCCATTTCCATGGTCCTTCCGCCCTCTTGCCTCCAGGAGCCCACAGTGGCAAACCTAGCACAGCCTCCTACCCACAAGAAAGCGTTTCACTGCTCTGAACCAATATTACACATTTTTTTAATCAGAAAAGGAAAGATTATGAAAAACTATCAGTACTGTGGTAGTGTTCAAATAACAGTGGCTCATCAGCTGGTTATCACATACAAACCATCTCTTAACATGGGTCCTACCCCTGAAAATGTTAGTCATGTTATGCTTAGGCATTACGGAGAAGGCAGTGGCACCCCACTCCAATACTCTTGCCTGGAAAATCCCATGGATGGAGGAGCCTGGTTGGCTGCAGTCCATGGGTCGCTAAGAGTCAGACACGACTGAGCTACTTCACTTTCACTTTTCACTTTTCACTTTCATGCATTGGAGAAGGAAATGGCAACCCACTCCAGTGTTCTTGCCTGGAGAATCCCAGGGACGGGGGAGCCTGGTGGGCTGCTGTCTATGGGGTCACACAGAGTCAGACACGACTGAAGTCACTTAGCAGCAGCAGCAGCTCAGGCATTAAGCTGAGCTTATCACTTATCATTTCCTTTTGCAAGTGACACTGGCCAGCAAGTTTCAGCCATCACGCTTTCAGGCACTTTCGGGCCATACAAGGAGCCAGGTGACAGAGAAGCAGCTGTCAAAATGCCCAGCACTGGGCTGGAAGGACCAGACCCAGGCCTCTAACTCCAAGGTTGGCATACAGTGTATTGTAATGTTCATGTCTGCTGGTCTTCAACACATTCTAAGTTTTTGTCTCATGAACTTAATGTCTTGGGTTGATGACACACACATTCCTGGGCTCTTCTCCCTTTGACTTAAAGGAGTGAGGAACGTCCAGGGCCCAGGCACTGGGGGTCCCAGGGCGGCTAATCCCTACAAGAAAGCTGGGATTACACAAAGGTGTGACAAGAGAACACCGCTCCCTTTACTACATCCACTGAGAAGCCCCGAAGCCCGTGCTCCGCCACCCACCCACCAGCCCCAGAGGTGCCTACCCCACAGCGGATGCGCCCCGGCTGCACCACCATCAGGGTCCCAGGCGGAGTCTCCGGCGGCGGCAGGCTCTGCTGCTTTGAGTAGGGAAGGACCTTCTCGTCCTCAGTCTCGGGGTCAGTGACGGAGTCGCAGCCAGAATCTACGGCACAGAGAACACAGCTGAATGGAAAGGAAAGGAAGCGGAGCCGGGCATGTCCCAGCCTCATTAAAACCCCAAACGTTACCAAATAGGAAATGGCTCCGAATGTCAAACAAATACAAGCTGAAGGGAGTGACTCAGGAAATCACGAAAGAGGACCTCCTGGGGAAAAGTCAACCCCCACGGAGGCCACGAGGATCAGGTGACAGCAGGAAGATGATGGTGGAGAGAAAGGCCAAGACATCTGGGGCGGGCTGCTGTCTGAGGCTGGCAGGTCTGGTCGCAAACAACAGACCTCTGCAGGCTTTACCTCTGGACTTCTAGCAGGGCCAGCTCTGGTGACTGTGAGGAAAGAAGCCCCTTCTCCTCAAGGGGAGGGGTGTCAAGAATAGGCTGTCCACTCAAAGGCCATCTTTTGAACATCAGGTAAAACCTGTGCTTTCCAGGAAGTCATTGTTCCTCAAGGTCATGGCTAGTCAGCCTACTCCCTCCAGGGCAGTGATTGGTAAAAGGCAACCACTTTCAACAAACCTTAGAGTGTCACTGGGTCCCAAATCAGTATCACAGCCAACACCCCTGCCATGGGAAGACTAGAGCATGCTCGGGTTTGGAGCAGGTGAGCAGGGGTATGCAGATAGAGTATGGCATGGAATGAGGTGATGCTGAGAGGGGGTAGATGCAACCTACCAGAGCTCTAAAGCAGGGATTCTTAAGCAGGGCTCAACAACTGATAGGGTGCCTGTGTGCAAGATTCTCTGTGTCTCTGTGTGTGTGAGTGTGTGTGTGTATTTGCCTAAACTTCCCTGGAGATAGTCCAGAGCTTCATCAGATCCTCAGAGGAACAAACTGGTTAAGAACGGCTGCAAGGAATAGGAAGGTCCATCTAGTCCCTTCCTTAGGCTTGTTCTTCTCCATTTCTAAACCACCGACAGAGCCAGACAGCTGTGCTAGGAGCTGTAAGAACACAAGCGTGAACCAAACACCCATCCTCCCTTCAGAGAGCCCATCTTCTAGAAGGGCTGGAGAGAGGTTAATTTGGCTGATTCCGGCAAGCTGGCCTCCTATGGAAGGAGTGACATCCGTCCTGGGAGAAAGCTGGGATGGCAGATCAGGCCACCGATATATCCCCAAAGAAAGCTGTAACACAGGCTTGCTCTCTAGATCCCAGGTCATGCCAGGGGAGGGCTGTGCTCCCACCACCATGAAGGCTGAGGTGCCAGAGCAGGTGTGGGGAACCCATCACCACCTTGTCCTAGGGCTATAACTGTGAGGCAAGGGTCTCCGGAACCTGCCCAGGCCAGGGGAGGGCCCAAGGCCTTCCAGATATGCAACTTAAAAGCTCCATAGCCTTGGGCAGGGGTCTGGTCCTGGAGCCTGACGTGGGTCCTGATGGATGTCTACATACAGGTCCAGAGTGTGGCGGACAGTAAGGCAGGCCCTCCCGCCGCTTGGTCCCTCTCTGTGATCTCACCCAGGACGCGCTAGTCCAGAAGGCAGGGCTGAGTGCAGCCTGGTCTCTGACCTTGTTAGCACAGTGGGAATCCAGGCAGAAGTTAGTGCCGAGTCCTAAGGAGACAGGTACTGTTTCTCACTCTGTGCCAGAGCCATAATCTCCTCTATCTTTCCTTTCCTTTCAGGCCTACTGACTCCCCTCTCACTCAGTGCTAATGACCAATGCCCCTCGACCCCTTCACAAAGGCTAAGTGCAGTAGTCTTTCCACCTCCATGCCATCCGAGCCAAATTAACGGAAGGCTGACATTTTCTCTGCTGGATCTCCACAACATTTTCTCCTTGAAAGTGAAAAGTGAAAGTCGCTCAGTTGTATCTGACTCTTTGCAACCCCATGAACTATATGATCCATGGAATTCTCGAGGCCAGAGTACTGGAGTGGGTAGCCTTTCCCTTCTCCACAGGATCTTCCCAACCCAGGGATCGAACCCAGGTCTCCTGCATTGCAGGCAGATTCTTTACCAGCTGAGCCACAAGGGAAGTGCAAGAATACTGGCGTGGGTGGCCTATCCCTGCTCCAGCAGATCTTCCTGACCCAGAATACCAGCTGAACTATGAGGGAAGCCCTTCTTGACCAGTCACTATTAAAATGGCCAGGGCCCATCCGCATGAACAGAGCTACACATGCTACCCAGACGCACTCCCACCCACCACGGAACTTGTGAAAGAAAGAGCCAAAAAATCAGGGACAATTAATATTCTTCCTGTTATTAACTATATAACACCACATCAAGCTTTAGTTTTGTATCATTCAATGCCTAAACGTCAGTTTTTCATTTCTATGGTTCTTCTTGGATGAGAAAATAACCTCATTGACTTACAACATTCATCAGTCACTTAAAACTGCAAGAAACTCTCTGGATCTACTTACGGGTCTCGAGTTGTTTAGATACTACCCTGAGTGGGTACCAACTTTTGCCAACTACCTATTCTAATTTATTGTACAGATATAATTGCCTTAGGATAGACTCACAGTATGGTCTATTGCTTCAAAAAAGAAAATCTCTTCATTTCTCCCAAATTACTGACCCAGTTAGTTGGCTAGCCAAAGAATTAAGGCTCTAATAAATACAATCAAGAAAAGAATAGAGAAATAGAAAGAAGCCAAACAAGAAAGAGATGATAACAAATATGGAGAAAATTTTAGAAACATACTGATGTGAAAACTTGTTGCTAATAGTTTTTTTTATTTTAATACAATTTTTACAGAAAATATATAAACTATCAAAAATGTTTCAAAATAAGTAGAAAATCTGACTAAAACAATAATCACAAATTTTTCTGACTTTCAAATAAAATGTAAAATACAGGCCATACACCCTCCCTGCGCTGAATTTTAAATTGTAGTTGCCACAGTGTCTCCTATCTAGAAAAATTCCATTTATATAGGTTTTCTGTTTCCTACTACAGTTTACAAAAACAATAAAGGATAGTCTTATTTTATATTAAATGTATAAAAATTTTAACAGAGCAATTAAATACAATAGACAACTCCCAAACCAAGTTTCATTCTCACAAAAACTTAATATGTGACAATCCCTTGCACTCTCTTTCCTACCCCACCCCTGCAGGATGGTTCCCACAAAGAAGGGCAGCGAGAAGAAAAAGGGCCTACCTGCCATCAACGGAGTGACAAAAGAACACACTATCAACATTCACAAGCTCATCCTTGGAGTGGGTTTCAAGAAGTGTGCCCCCCGGGCACTCAAAGAAATCTAGAAATTTGCCACGAAGGAGAAGGGAACCCTAGGTGTGCACATTGACACAAGGCTCAACAACCCTGTCTGGGCCAACGGAATAAGGAATGCCCCATACCCTATTTGTGTGCACTTGTCAGAAAACATTCACCAAACAAACCATACTTTGGTCACCTATGTGCCTGTCACAGCTTTCAAAAATCTACAGTTAATGTGGATGAAAATTAACTGCTAATTGTCCAAAAGTTATTGGACCACCAAGAAAATAAAAAACAAAAACACCCAAATATGTGATAAAGAAAGCACTAAAAATCAGTACAGAGTAAAGAAAATGGTTGGTGAAAAGGATGACTCAGCAGGTGGTGCTGAAAAAACTTAGCTATATGGGATGGACACAGAGGGACAGAGAGACTGTTTAGAATCTTAATTCTTATATACTCCAAAAGAAAATTTAGATGGATTATAGATGGAAATGAACAGTAAAACAAATTTTAAAAAGATAAAAGTATATCAAAACCCGGGCAAAAATTTTATTGTTGTTTTGAGAAAAGATTTGTCTATCTTAAAAACAACTGTAAAATACAATTGAAACAAGCAGTAGCATTGATGACATTAATTTTAAAACTTAGGTAAACAAATTTAATTAAAAATAAAATTGTAATGCTTTAGCAGCATTAGTCATAACAGTCAAAGGTGGAAACAACCCAAATTACCCATTCTTTGATGAATGGGTTGACAAATTATTCACCACGAAAAAGAATAATAAAATACTAATACATGTTACAACATAGATGAATGTTGAAAACATTATTCTGAGTGAAAGAAGCCAGCCACAAAAGATCACATATTACATGATTTTAAACATACGACATGTCCAGAATCATCAGGTCCATAAAAACAGAAAACAGACTAGTAATTGCCTAGGGCTGGGGATTCTTGGGAAGGTGTGGGGAGGTTGGGAGATAACAGCTAAAGGGTGTGAAGTTTCTTTTTGAGGTGATGAAAATATTTTAGAATTGATCATAGTGACAGTTGAACTGGTCTGTGAAGACACAAAGAAGATCATAGAATTGTATACTATAAATGGGTAAATTGTTTGCTATGTGAATTATATATCAATAAAGCTGTTACCAAAAATTCAATGGCAAACCACAAGCTGGTTGAAAATTTGAAATAAATAGACCAAGGGGGCAACCTCCTTAATATATGAAGAGACCATAGAAATCTCTTTAAAAATACCCAAAGCCAAATAAGTAGATAATTCACAAAGGAAGAAACAAAACTCACCTCCCCATTCAGAAAAATTAAATCATTCATTATCACTAATCATCATGGAAATGCAAATAAAAATAATATACTGTTATTTCACCTTTTTCCAATTAGGAAATATTCAAAGGTCAGGTAGAACAGGTACCCTCACTGGTTTGTGAAGAAAGTACAAACTGGCACACCCTTTCTGGAAAGCCATGTGACCATGTACAGAAAGAGAGAGAGCGAGCGAGAGAGAGAGCAAGTCTTCACAATGTTCACGTCTTTGGCCACACAATTCTACTTCTAGAAATCTCTCTTAAGGTAGGAAAATAAATGTTCAAAATGTAGACAAAGATAATGAACCAAGATATCTGCTAAATCATTCTTTGTATCTCTGAGAAACAAAGAACAACCTGTCTGATAAAAGAATATTAAAAGTATATTTCACTTTAAATATTATTTTAAGTAAAAGTTTATGGCATGTTAAGCAAAAAGAGCAGAATGTAAAATCATACATCTCAGAGTATAAGATACTAGTTATATAAAGGAAAATGCATTTTAAAAGGTCAGAAGAGGACTTCCCCAGTGGTACAGTGGGTGGGAATCTGCCTGCCATTGCAGGGGACGCAGATTCAATCCCTGGTCCAGGAAGACTGATCCTCTGTCCATGGGATTTTCCAGGCAAGAGTACTGGTGTAGGTTGCTATTTCCTTCTCCAGGGGATCTTCCCAACCCAGAGAAGAACCCGGGTTTCCTGCATTGTAGGCAGACGCTTTTTACTGTCTGAGATACCAGGGAAGCCCTCCAACTGGGATGGTGTGCCCCAACCACTGAGTCTGGCTGCAGTGACTGAAGCCTGCATGTTGTAGGGCCTACGCTGGGCAGCAGGAGAAGCCGCCGCAATGATAAGCCCGCACACTGCGACTGGAGAGTAGCCTCTGCTCTCTGCACTGAGAGAAAGCTCTGGCACAGCAACAAAGACCCGGCGCAACAAAAATGGAAAAAGAAAAAAAAAGTCAGAAGGAAAAAAAAATGTGTGGATACCGTGGCTGATTTGTGCCAAAGTATGGCAAAAAACCACCACAATATTGTAATCAGCCTCCACTTAAAATACATTAATTTTTTTTAAAAAGAAAATGTACGGATAAACCGTGCATGACCCTTCATTCCACCTTTTCTACCTTCCAGCCCTTCATACATTTGCATATTCTCCACAGTGAGAAAGCACTTTGTAACGGGGAGAGGTGATGATGGGCAGAGAGAAAAATAGCAGCTAAGTCTTTTGACTAATCACTTCAGTGGCTTGGCATCATTTATGATGAGATTGGTCCTAATGGTACAGCATGCGGCAGACATCCTCCAGTGTTCAGGTCGGCCCTAGAAACAGCTCCTTCTAGTAGGTCTATTCATTTAGTCACCTGAAATGAACAAGCTGCTGGAGGCTAATTCATTTCAAGAAGTCAGGCAGGATGCCATTCACTCTGCAGGGCAGTTCTGGTGGTGCCAACTGAGCATCACTTTCATTTCTTCGTCCACAGTGGCCTCTTCCCAGCCCACTGTGGACTGGGTCAGGGTCCAACCACTTCAGCAGATTCAGTTTCCTTTGAAGGAAATACTAACCCAGACAAAAGCACCATCGAAACCCACCTGAAAGAGTGAGATGGCACCAAAGTTTCCCACTTACACATGTAAATTCCTCTCACTCCCTCCCCACAGTGGCGATAATACTATCCTTACTGTCCTGAGACTCAAATAAATGTTTGAGTGAAAACAAAACACTGAGAACCCCAGGGATCCTCCCCAGTTAAAATATTATCGAGACACCAATAGTATCCTTGTTCAATCGCGAGGTCATATCTGACTCTTTGTGACCCCATGGACTGCAGCCTGCCAGGCTTCCCAGTCCTTCACTGTCTCCTGGAGTTTATGAACATCAACATTTTGGGAATCAGTGAACTAAAATGGGTGAGAATAGGCGAATTTAATTCAGATGACCTTTGTATCTACTACTGTGGGCAAGAATCCCTTAGGAGAAAATGGACTACCCGTTATAGTCAACAAAAGTCTGAAATGCAGTACTTTCATGCAGTCTCAAAAATGACAGAATTGATCTCGGTTCATTTCCAAGGCAAATCATTCAACACACAGTAATCCAAGTCTATGCCCCAACCACTAATGCCAAAGAAGCTGAAGTTGAACAGTTCTATGAAGACCACAAGACCTTCCAGAACTAACACCAACAATAGTGTTCTTATTGCTTTAAAATTTAACAATATTCCTCTCAGCTTTTATGAGGCCTGGAGAAACCATGGAAAAAGTATAGAAAAAGACTTTGTGTATCTAGCTCATCTATAAAGGACCCATGTGGCAAAACACTCCTCGAATTCAGTGGCAGAAAGTCTGTCTCTCCAGAGAACTTGCCTGCTTTCTCTCATCAGCACAAGCTAACATGGTGTTTCATTTTCCGCCCTTGCTGCCAGGTAGCTCAGTTTCCATTCTGGTTTTTAACCACTGTTGACACTTTCATCCAGGTCTTGCTCTTGCCATTTTTCTTTTTTATATTGTGTTTAATTTTGGAGGTTGCTTCAAACATTTTGGGGATCTAGGTAGGGTGTGAATCAATGCTTCTCAAAACTGATATCTGCCAAAAAGTCCTCAGATACAGTCCTTACGAGAATTAGCGCTTGAACTTTTCGTTTAGATGACAGTGCCTTTAAACTGTGATGCAAAGACATTCCAGATTATCCAGGTGACCATATTATAAATGGTTCCCTGGTGGTCCAGTGGCTAAGATTCTGCATTCCCAAAGCAGGGAGCTCCCTCGTCAGGGAACTAGGTGCCTCATGCCACAATTAAAGATCCTGCATGCCACAGTGAAGATCAAAGATCCCACATGCAGCAACTAGGATCTGGGACAAGCAATAAACATTCAAATAATAATAATAATTTGGCCCAGCCACAGGACTGTGGTGCCCATGTGTGCATGTGTGTGTGTGTGTGGGTGGGTGTGTATGTAATCATTTTACAGCTAGGTCATGCTAAGCTGACTGTCAGGGGCTAATGAGGAAAGAAGATGGGGCAGGATGACATGTACCTGAGGCATTTGTGCCAAGTGAATACAAGAAGGTTTCCCCACATACCACTTCACATGGAGTAATGCGGTGGGAGATAAGTCCCCCAGTAATACAGGGGAGCTGTACAAGGTAGGCCCTTTGACAGAATCAGCAAGCACCAGAGCCTCGTGTCACGTTCATGATGCTGTTTCAGAAAATGTTCATGATTTATGACAAAACAAATGTATGTAATCAGTTTGTCCTGTGTTTACTTTACACATGTACTGTGTAAATCTGGTTCATTTGTTTTGCTTTTGGAGTTGGGAAAGAACAATAAGCATTAAGAGTTGAGTATGTTTATACATATTTGAACAAAATCAAAATAACTTATCACACTAAAGGTTCATGATTGTTTTTGTCCTTTATAAGGGAGTCTAAATAGTTATTTAACATTATTTGAGTCTAAAAAAAACTATTAATTTTAAATGAATTGAGTATGTGTATGTATTTGGATCTGGGGCTTTCCTGGTGGCTCAGATGGTGAAGAATCTGCCTGCAATGCAGGAGACCGGGTTTCGAGCCCTGGGTCGGGAAGATCCTCTAGAGAAGGGAATAAATAGCTCCCCACTCCAGTATTCTTGCCTGGAGAATTCCATAGACAGAGGAGCCTGGCAGGCTGCAGTTCAAAGGATCGCAAGAGTTGGACATGACTGAGCGACTAACACTTTCACTTTCACATTATGTACTTGGAGTCACACCAAGCCACCTGGACAAGCTCATACTAGGTAAGAAGGCTGGTGACTATTACTAATATTGATTACAATAGAAGTTACCATTTATTCAATATTTTAATAAGAGGGCTGGGTGACAGACTCAATATTACTAACAGAGATAACAACAAAAGTTATCATTCATTGAATATTGTGGTGGCTGCCTTACTAGACAGTCTCATTTAATTCTTACATCCACCCTGTGAGATAGAAATCAACAACCTATTCCTATTTTATAGATGGAAACACTGTGCCTAAAGGATTGAAGTAACCCAGCCCAGGCTGTGCCACAGGCAAGCAAGGGGCAGCGTGGGAATTTGCCCCGAGGTGACTGTGCCCTGCCTTCTCTGTGGATGTGGACGAGGGCAGGAAGCAGCATCGCTCGTTATTCCCGGTCTGAGGTTCTGACTGTAGCTCAAGAGACATGACATGGGCTTTTGTTCACCACCAGCTGGTGGTCCTGCTTGTTCTGAATGATGCTGCCTTGGTTAGGTGTCTCATGACCCACCAGAGGGCCAACAGGCACATCCCAAGGATAGAGTGTAAGTCAGAAGACACTGAATTCCAGCTGGACCAGTCAGAGTTCCGTGTGCTCCAGGGGCCTCTGCCTGAAGCTGCACGGTCTCAGTTTCCAAACAAGTTTCCAGACTGCAGGGCTGACTGCCTCTTTCCTGTACATTGTCTAGCACTCCATTGGGACAAGTTTTTAATAGTCTGAGGGACAGGAAGGGTAAGGACGGCCAGAGAATGATGTTTGCTGATCTTGAAACATTTTCTCCCTACCCCACTCCGGAATATACAAGCTCACTTCTCTTGTAAGGTAATGCTAGGCTTTGGGGAAAGTACCATCGACAGGCGGTTGCTGTTTGGTCAATAAGCGTGTCTGACTCTTTGCGACCCCATGGACTGTTGCTGCCAGACTCCTCTGTCCACGAGGCAAGAATATTGAAGTAGGTTGCCATTTCCTTCTCCAGGGGGTCTTCCCGACCCAGGGATCAAACCTATGTCTCCTGCATTGGTAGGCAGGTTCCTTTACCACTGAGCCACCAGAGAAACCCCACCATAAACAAGTATCATTCTTCAAAACGACCACAACTGCCATTGTTGAGCATTTACTATAGGCCAGGAACCAGGCAAAACCCTTGACATAGATTATTCTATTTGATCACAACTAATAGGTTAGAATAATTCTGCCCATTTAACAGATGAAAAAACCAGGGCAGCAAAATTGAAATAAATTGTCCAATTCACACAGTGCATGCTGTATAGAAAGTTAACCCCCAGATCCATGCTCTCACGCACTCTGATAGTGTTTCCCACACTGGGGACCATGTGACCAGTACACAGGAGATGATTTCAAAGTGTACAGCAAATATGCGCTGACAGTGAGCCACATGTAAGAAAGCAGTCCCCTTTCAACCCTTTCAGTCTCACTTATATCAAGAAGAAAGGCTCAGTTTGGTAAGAGGGTGCCTTTAACTTATCCTTAACATGCTTACCTCCCTCTGAACCACGGAGAGAACAAGGCACTAAGGCTTCTGCAGGCATTAGCGTCTAGTAGAATTTAATATCACTGTTCTGTTTTTATTGCCTTTATTTTTACAGTTGCCTTGTTTCTATCCAGGGATATTGGTTTTTAATTTACAGCAGCAAACTTTCCTTTTAAAATAAATTTATTTACATGAAAAAACAGGAATTGACTTAAAGAAAGTATTGTTGAAAGTATCACAGAAAAATCTGGAAATGGATACTAGTAATGGTTGCACATTGAGAATGTAATTAATGCTGCCAAATTGTAATTTAAAATTGGTTAAAATGGCAAATATTATGTTACATATATTGTCACAATTTAAAAAATTGATAATGCAATATACCCCCAAATCACTGAATTGCACACTCTATATGGATAAATTCGGAGAAGGCAATGGCACCCCACTCCAGTACTCTTGCCTGGAAAATCCCATGGATGGAGGAGCCTGGTAGGCTTACAGTCCATGGGGTTGAGAAGAGTTGGACACGACTGAGCGACTTCACTTTCACTTTTCACTTTCATGCATTGGAGAAGGAAATGGCAACCCACTCCAGTGTTCTTGCCTGGAGAATCCCAGGGACGGGGGAGCCTGGTGGGCTGCCGTCTATGGGGTCGCACAGAGTCAGACACGACTAAGGCGACTTAGCAGCAGCAGCAGCATATAGATAAATTAAATGGCATATAAATTATATCTCAAAAAATTGTTTAAAAAAAACCCAAAACCAAGCTGAGGATTCTCAAATGATCAAAGTTTGGGAAAAGCTGAATTATGCTATACTGCTTTCATTTTGTCAAATTAAATTTATTAGTGATTTTTAGAACAAGGTAAAGCAAAGCTGGGAAAACAGGAAAAAGGCCTGTAGCATAGCTGCCAAATTATTTTCTCCAAGTTTTAGATGACAAGGAAAAAGAAAGTGAACAAAGAAGGAAACTAAGGAGATAAATTTCAACTGAGAATTAAGAGCTTTCTACCAATCAAGATGAAAATGGGATGAAATAGAAGTAGTCATCGGGACCAGTCAGAGGGTCATGGGTGTCTCTAGGCTGATTTGAAGTAGGACACCATCACTTTGCACTCAGGATTCCACTGTGTCTGATGAAAGAAAGAGTGAAGAAGTTTCAAAGTTTCTTCAGTTCAGTTCAGTTCAGTCGCTCAGTCATGTCCGATTCTTTGCGACCCCATGAACTGCAGCACACCAGGCCACCCTGTCCATCACCAACTCCTGGAGTCCACCGAAACCCATGTCCACTGAGTCGGTGATGCCATCCAACCACCTCATCCTCTGTCATGCCCTTCTCCTCCTGCCCTCAATCTTTCCCAGCATCAGGGTCTTTTCAAATGAGTCAGCTCTTTGCATCAGGTGGCCAAAGTATTGGAGTTTCAGCTTCAAAATCAGCCCCACCAATAAACACCCAGGACTGACCTCCTTTAGGATGGACTGGTTGGCTCTCCTTACAGTCTAAGGGACTCTCAAGAGTCTCCTTCAACACCACAGTTCAAAAGCATAAAATCGTTGGCGCTCAGCTTTCTTTATAGTCCAAGTCTCACATCCATACATGACCACTGGAAAAACCCTAGCCTTGACTAGACAAGACAAAGGTTCTTGGAAGAAAGCAAAAATGAATAGTCAAACAACCTAGGAAGCATGGCCCAGGAAGGAAAAGGAGCCATGTTCCCTCTGCATTTGTATCCCGGGTCAGGGCCCAAATTTCACCACCACACAGATGGGGCAGAGGTCTAGAGAGCTGTCTGAGGTCTGGACAAACTTCCAGAGACGTCTCCACTCAGGATGAAATTTCTCAGCTGTTCTGACATGCATCCATTCTATCTAAACCACGATGATGAAGTCACAAAACAACTGTTTCTCAAAGTCCAGCATATAATGTTCTGAAGCCTGAACTTCCTAATCACCAAGCAAGTATCCACTGAATATGCATGACCAGGATGCCACAGGGGTTCCCAAGAGTACACCTGGAGAGCACCAGCCTTAAGGAGGTGGCAGCTGAGCTGGGAAGATAAGGCTCCACACGAAAGAACTGAGATAACTGTGGGACACCAGGAAGCATTACGAGACCATAAATACAACTAAATAAAGTGAGCTGTGTTTCCAGCTGTTTATAAAAGTGCTGGCACATGAAAAAACACAACAGAAGTGTAGAGAAGTTGAGAAAAACCTCCTGAAGAATGAAGAAGTTAATTTACTTTAACCAAAGCAAATAGCATTTGGGTGCTGGGATTACCCTTTTGATGAAAAAAGCATATTTTCCATTTAAATTAATAAAATAACTAGTAATTCATTCCTTTATTCCTTCAACAAACATCCAGTGCCTTTCAATGAATAACAAATATTCAAACCCTAGCCTAGGCCTCCCAGGAAATGTCACAGTGAGAACATTTCAGCTTCACTGAAAGTGGAGGGACCACAGAGGACAGAAACAGGTTCTCTCCACCTTCCATAGACAGAAGAGAACAGGGATAACTTCAAATGGACAAGCAGGGATTTATGAAACACAGTTTATGGCTACTAGAGGATCAAAGAAGGGCCTCCCCAAAGATGTGACAAGTAGGGCCTTGAAAGGCACAGGGAATGCGGACATGGGGCTGGAAAGACTATCCTGGCAGAGGCAAAGGGAAGCATAAGGACACAAAGGCATGAGAGCAAATGATGTGCGTGGACCACAGGAAGCAAGGCGGAGAGGCACCTTCTGTGTGACGTGGGGAAAGAGGGTGATGGGAGAGAGGAGGACAGGAAAGGAATCCCAAATGCTGTGTTAGGAGTTTGGTCTGCACAATGAAGACCTGTCAGCACACAGTATTCATGAGAAAAGGAAATTCTGTAAAATATAGATTAACACCATAGGGTTTTTTTGTGTGTTATTTTGTTTGTTTGTTTTAGCTGTGCCACGTAGCTTGTAGGATTTTAGTTCCCCAACCAGGAATGAACCCAGGCCCACTGCATCGGAGGTGCAGAGCTCTAACCATGGCACTGTTAGGGAATTCCCAAACCCAAAGTTTTAAGAATTTTCTTTGCTTGTTTTTGAAATAATTCCAGACACACAAGAAGAGTATGTCAGCTCTTTTCTAAATCTTATTCAGAATGGAGAAGTCGAGCAGCTGACCACCCATCACATCTTGAGCAAGCCGTGCCTTTAAATCTGTGAAATAACATGAACCAGCGGCTAACAAAGTGTTACCAAGCCAACATCCTGCTCTTCCTGCTCTCATGAGCAAATAAGATGCTATAATTAACCCAGTGTCTGAAAGCATACCACAAGCACAGTTCACAAAATGCTCAGAAAAATGGTTCTTAAGCAGAGAAAACACTTCTCCTGCTGTTTATCTTGTTTACACTAGCTATAAGCTTAAAAAACCAGTGTCCTTGCTAGTGCTGTGTCCTTAGTACAAAGGGAGACCTCAATCCTGGCCTTGTCCCCAGATTCCAAATGTGTGAATCCCAATGAAGGAGCTTCTGTTCCACTGCAAAAGCGTGTGGGTTCTCGGGGGGAGGTGAGAGGGACTCAGATCTTGAGTTTCAACAACCCCACCTCTTCGCAGCTTCCTGACAAACATCAAGACCGATTTTTCGTTTTAGTCATCACCCATGGGTCTTTCTTCCCCGCTTTTCACCCACCTCGGTTAATAGGTATCGAATTTCCCGTCCAACTAACCGTTTTCGCTTAAAGAGCCCCAAACATAGTAAGTATACCCAGCCAGCAAGTCACCAGCTACCCCCTTAAGGCATATACAGTGGTGAATCAGAACGATGTTAAGAGGACTCCGTGGAATGCCAGGCTCCCACTCACCACAGGTCTACTGGCTCTGGCCGGGGTGTGGGGAGGAGGTGATGATTATTTAGTGGTGCTAGTGTGAATTCATCACAGTGACATCAGTCGTTGTCCTCGTCACCTTCATCATCATCGTCCTCACGATGCCAAAAAGGTAAGGCAGAGAGAGCCTTACGGACAGAGCCCTGACCCAGACTTTGAATGAACTAATGGCGGCCTCTCTACCTCCCTGGAGATAAGGAGAAAGAAGTAGAAAGGAGAAGGAAGGATGGATCTGCTCCTCCTGTAAGTCCACCCTGACTTCCGGAGGCAGTCAATGCTGCTGATCCCCGCACAGGCTGGCTCACCTGTCACATCCGACCTGCTCTGCCATCCGGCGGTCTGTGCTAGCTGCAGATTCCCTAGGCTGCCAGGTTTCACCACACATCGATGGCTTCCCAGCACTTGGTAGAGGGTTCTGGATCAGCAATCTACTGTACATCAACCCCAGTCTTTTCCAGCTCACACAGACAAGCAACCGTTTTTCTTTCATTCACCAGGCAATTCCCCGGGGCCCTCCTCAAGGTCCTCGAAGTTCAGGATAAGAGGACAGGGCTAAGACCTTTGTGCAGCCCCACCTAGCTGCTCTAAATGAGCTATTCAAAGTGTCAGTTTAGTTGAGCTTTAAAGCAAAGGATGATGGTTCTTCCCGTCCCCTCCCCAACTCACCCCACTTGCTCTTCAGCTTGAATAAAAATAGCCCCACAGCTGAGGCTGCCATGACAACCAATGAAAGTGTGGGCTCACCCTTGTCCACTGATGATAAATATCTGCCTGCAGCCTTCCCACCATCCAGCTGGGGTTGGAGCCCTCCAGCCCTCTCCCGAGTTCAACCTTCAGGAAACACTTCTGTGAGTACCAGAGCCAAGTCGCTCCATTCTCAATCGAGAAGCCAAGGGATATTTGGAGCTCTTGCACCACCCAGTGCCTCAGAACTTTTTAATGTGTTTTCATTTGTTTCTTTCGGTATCCCCAGGCACATATGACAGATATGACCACCTCCCTTTTGCAGATGGATAACTGGGGGCACAAGGACATGAACTGGTCAATGCCCTCGGTCATTAGCTTCTGGATTAATGGTAGAACCCCATTAAGAACTCAAGGCTCCCATCTCCTCTCCAGTTCCGAGATCAAAGAACACCTGCTCTTGGGAAACACAGTGCCGGGGTGGGGGAATCATTTCCTTGTATGAGCTGCTTCCTGGCCACAGGTTGAAGTGCCCTCAACCAGTCTCTGGGATAAATCTGGAAAGGGTTGGGGGAAAAAATCTGCTGCCCCACTGTCGGAACCAGGTTCCATAGAAACCCATTCTATCCTGAACCCATGATCTTTGGGGCTGCTTCAGTGAGTGGGGCTGCTCACTGGCCAAGTTTATCAAGAGCCTTAAGATGCACTGTCCGTAACTACATTTCAAAGGCCACCACTGGGGAGAAAGTTCTCCACCAGGGCTCTCAGGGCTGGAGGCCAGCAGGACCCTGTTTCACCGTTCAGGAAACCCCAGTGTTGCTAACAAAGCAGGGGCTACCACAGCCCCCCACGAAAGCTTCCTCTTTCTTCATCTCTTTCCAACACTTATAAATGTGCTTCCTTTCTCTATGTAAATTTCGTTCAAATGGCATGACACAGGTTTGTAATGAGGCCATTAATAACCAGCTTTTAAACAGCTTCTTCTTGGTTTCCTGGTTCAGGAATCAATTCTAATCTAAGCAGACACTGATATCTGGATTTGCTGGTATGAGGACAGACAAATGGGCTTTGTTTGGGGCAGACTATGACAACGCAGTTCATTTTCCCCCAGCCAAGAACTGAGGCTGAAGGCAGCTCTTGACAGCAGAACCAAGCTTAAGAAATTGTAAAGAAAAGTCCTCTTTCATCTGTCTGCCACTCAGTTATCACACTTCCAGGAAACGCCAAGTGGGCATTTACCTTCCCCCACTCTTGCAGATCTTTAGCATTCTGACCAGCTGAAACTACGAAACTGGACTGGTCAGTTTCACTTTCCATTTCTGGAATGGGTAACTTTCTGTCACTCTTCACCCTGAGACGTTGTATCTGGGTTTCAAGTATGGTCAAGCTGGGTTGGGGGCATTCTCTCTTCGGTGATTGGCTTAAAAAATACAGAACAAGATGGCATCCAAAATCAGCTTAAATAACTGTGGGCCAAAATAAAAATTTCTTTAATACAGGAGCTGCTGACTGCCCCCAGTAATTAAAATCTGGGCTATGAGGGGCAAAGTTCTAAAGATATGGTGTAATATCTTCTAGCAATATAAATGCAATTACTAAGGAGCTCTGGAAGAGATAAGAGTCAAAGAGGGAGGCCTGGATTCAAGTCCCCTCTCCCAAGTCACAGGATACCATAACTTTTCAAAGCTTCAATATCATTTTCTTTAAAATGGGAATATTCACACCTCCCTGGTCTGCTGTACAGGCTTACTGGGATGAAGTGATAAACGAAGCCCTCTGAAAACTGAAAAGTACTAGACAAAATTAAGTATTTGTTATTTTTGTTATTAGTCATTTAACAAGTGGCAGTTCCTATGAAATGATTCTCTGTGTGGAAGTGGGCATACAGTAGTGCAGGGCTGGCCAGTCATACGTGACCCAGGAAGTGACTGTCAGGCAACCCAGGGATGCTCTGGGTAACCATGGAGACACACCAGCAGAGATCCTCCTACCTCCAGGCAGGCAGGAACAGCAAGGCTTGGTTATCCACAATGAGCAGGCGTCTGCACCCACCAGACTGCTCAACAGATCACTGTGGCAGCTGATATGGATTTTTAAAGGGGAAACTGAGCTGTCGTGGGCTTAGGGTTCTGGCACAATAGAAGCCTGCCTTCCCCGGGCACAATCACATTCTCTAAGAGGTGGCATGGCGAGGGGTAGCGTGGCACAGTAGTGAGTGAGAGGACTCTGTGCATTCAAACTCTAACTCTGTCACTTAATTCCCTGTGCCTCAGTTTCCCCCATGTGCAAATGGCGACGATAATATCACCTGCCTCACTCAATAGTGTGCGGTGAGCTGATTCACACGCAACACTTAAAGGAGTACCTGAGGAAGAGTGAGTACTGAAGAGTGATCAGCAATCAGAGTCGTTTGTTTGTCAACCGAATCGTTCTTCCACTAGACTGGGATTTCTTTGAGGGCAAATTCCTTGCCATTTATCTCTGGATCCCCAGGGTCTAGAAATCACAGTGAGAAATCAATAAATGCTTCTTGTGTGAATGGATGAGTTGAGGAAAGACGTAAGACCAACCACCTTAGTTGCCAGAGGGGGGAATATACAAGCAGGGAGGACCACTGCAAGGCCTCAAACCTTTTAGTGTGGAATTTAAAGACAAACAGGAAACCGTCTAATCCTCAGTTTACGTTGGCAGGCTGAACCAAGCTGTCCTCAACATTTGGTGTGGCACACTGTCTCAGTACCGGTCTTCTGAGAAACAAACGCTTAAATGGGATTAAATATGCAAGGATTTTACTAGAGAAAGTGCCTGCAGCAGAAAATGAGGAGGGAGGCTGGGAGAAACACCAGATGGCCTGAGCCTGAGTGAAGAACAGCAGGAAGGAAGGATGGGTGGAAGCATTCTAGAAAGTTCCACAAGCTGAGGCTGGCTATTGGAGGAATCTTGTGCTGTCTGGGAGCCAGTCTGCTGCAGTATCCCCATCATGTGGTCATTGGCTGGGAACAGCCAGTGGGAAGCAGGGCCTTGGTCAAAGGCCATGATGGATTCAGAGCGCAGGCCTGAGGCCCCTGGTCAGCTGCACTCCAAAGCTGGAGGTCTGCCAGGTGCATTCTCATGGCCACGACGTGGTAGTCCTTAAGAGCATGGGGATCTGGTGATCTTACCAATCTAAGGTGAATCCTTGATCTCCCTGGCTGGCTACCTTAAATGAGTAACTCAACCCCTCCATGCCTCATTTTCCTTATTTGTAAAATGAAAATTATAATTTCAACCTCTTAGGATTGTTATTATTGAGCACTGTGCCTACACATATTAAGTGCTCAATAAAAAGGCAGCTGTCCTATCCTTGACCGTTATTGTTACTAATCATGAAGTACTTCTATTAGCAATTAGCATATGAGAACAGCATGCTTGAATTTGAGTTTCATGAGTCTACGTAAGCCTTAAAACTATGGTTTGGCGTGATCACAATTCAAACAAGCAAACCAGTTTGTCTACAAATGAAAGGTCATAGGGACTTTTCTAGTTTGGCCATTTCCTGAAGGGGAAGAGTAGGTCTCGTGCCGGAATCCACCTACAGCCACAAATCCCTCCGCTCTCTTCCACGGGCTGCACTTCGCCTGCAGTGTCCTTGGCCCACCCCCTGCCAGCTGTCCTCCTTTGACGGAAACTGTCATTCGCACACCTTCCCCCCAAGAACAGGCTCTGAGAGGCACGATCCTGCTATGCTGTATGTTCTGAGCAGCTGTGTGGGACCCCTTGCTTGCCTTTGTGACCTTAATTCTTTCTTTAAAACCTTGGCTGACCCTCTGGCAGTGGTCACTGCTGGCTGCTGCTGGCTTTTGGCCACTCCATCTGCCTGGGGTCCACAGTGTCCCCTTGCTGGACTGGCTCTGACCCGAGGCAGTCACAACATTCATGGCCTCAGTTCAGCGGGCTTGGGCCTCTCCCCGGCCTGGCAGACTCTGTGCCATGTGGCAGTAACAACTAAGAACCCACAAAAAGGAGCCCCCAAACTGGAAACCGCACTCTGATCCCTTCCACTGCCACCTCACAGGCTTTTTCTCTAACCTCCACTTCCCAGAGGGTTACCCAGAACATGCTGGGCTTTCTGGGTTTCGCTTGTTTTCCTTTTTTTAATCTTTGAAGGAATGACCTTCAGTTGTTTTTTTAAACTGAAAAGAGTCAAAATCAAACTAAAGTTTATTGATTTTGTTTAATAATTAACTTCTTAACAGAGCTGATCAAACTGTTTCTTCCAGAATGATATTCTCCATTTTACAGGGACTTTTTCAGGGAATTTTAAGCTTCCGTGTTGGAGCTGGAATCCAATGCTTGAGCTGCTATGTGTCAGCCTGAGGTCAGAGTTGAGGGCAGGAAGTTAAGAAATTGGTTGAGTGCCCCCAACCAGGCTGAGCAGGCTTTCCCATCTGAGAGAATATGAGGTTTCTCAGAAGTGGAGGTAAAGCCTCAGAGCAGTAACCATGCTGGCCACTTGTAAATACAACCAACAAAAGCCCCAAGCCCATCTCTGAACTTGGCTTCTTTTTCTCCTTTGGTTATTCGATCAGAGCTAGGAAAGCACTGGCCACCCAACACCAGACATGCCCAGTGCCCAAGACAGAGAACTGCCACCACCAGGGAGGCAACACTGGTTGGACAGTCTTCTGGCCCCATTACACGTGGAAATATCCACAAGCTTAGTAATTAGCCTCTTCATACCACCTTGGCCTCTTGTTCACATTGATCCCTCTCACTAACTGGGAAATCAATCAGATTTGGTTTCCCTGCAAATCCAAATTCTTAAAAAATGGTCCTCTGAAGTAAAAACCTGGACATTCTCACACTCCCACCTTCAGATTAGCGGCGCACTAACCCCCAGGCCCCCGGGAGTCGCATCCCTGCTCACAGAGTGCCTCCTCTGTGCTGAGGTAGAGTGGGCAACACAGCGGTATTTCAGGTTCTCTGTCCAGTCCTGACCTCTGCGAGTGACACCACACCAGCCTCACCAACTACATTCTCAGCTTCTGTAAAACTTCTCCCCAACAAGCCTGGTCTGGTTATGTGTCATACAAGACACACAGCGTGAGATCACACTTTCTGTCAGAGTCATGAGCAGGAGGGCAAATATAGTTTTCACTACTATTTCATGTTTAATTACAGAAACCGCTAGAAACCTAATCAACCATAATCAACATTGGGACCAGTATTAAGAAAAATCTATTTCAGTGATTCACATCTTCTCGGAGGGGAGAGAGGAGTGTTTGAAAATGTGATGGATTAGGATGGAGAGAAGCTGTGTAGCTTGTAAACCACAGTCAATATTCTATTATGTTCAAAATTTTTAAACTATAATTTTATAATATGCACTATGGAAGGGGGATGTTTATCGAAAGAGACCATGAGTTATTATAAAGTGGGAGGAAAACTGCATCCCTGTAAATCTGGCAATGTTTTGTCTACTTCTTCCCCTCCCCCAGCCTCTGGGCCCCTCCCACTAAGAGCCCACAGTTCACAGAACCTTGTCTTGCTTACTTTTCCTCTCCATATTGCAGCCCTTTGCATGCTGTGTTTTGCAAACCCAGCAGTCACAATATGGTTTATTTCCCTTTTGGTTAGGGTTCAGCAACCTTCCAAAAGTGGAGAGCCCAGACACAGACTCCTATAGGCAAAGAGGACCGTGACTCACTCACATGACGCAGCCAAGGAGCACCTGGAAGGCTCTCATGCACAAAACCTCCCCCACCTCCACATTCAACTAATAAAAGTTTCATCTGAGCTACCCTGGAGATAATGCAAATGCCCTGGGGAAAAGTTCAGCTTCATGGTCACTCACACCTTAGTAAGAATTATTTTTGAATCATAGATCATCAGAGTTTGAATGACACTTGAGAATCATTTAGAGCAAAATTCCACTCAATAAAGGCTTTTTAAAGAAAATCATAGTCAATCTCTATTTGAATAGTTAACAGTAACAAAAGTTGCCTTCTTGAAAGGGTCTAACTCCACTGATGGGCATTTGGAATTTTGTGTGAAATCTCATCGTTATCTTCAGCCCAACTCTGTAGAATCTATTAAGATGGTTCTGCTGCAAGTAAAGGGAATTCCAACACAAGATGCCTTAAACAATAAGGACATTTATCTCTCAGAATAGCAAGTCCAACAGTTGGGGAGTTTGGGGGTGACAGACATAGGGATTCAGTAACATTCTCAAATTTTCATGCAAAGATGGGCACAATAAAGGACAGAAATGATATGGACCTAACAGAAGCAGAAGATTTTAAGAAGAGGTGTAGTCATGTATGGGTGTGAGAGATGGACCATAAAGAAGGCTGAGTGCTGAAGAAGTGATGCTTTTGAACTGTGGTGTTGGAGAAGACTCTTGAGAGTCCCTTGGATTGCAAGGAGATCAACCCAGTCAATCCTAAAGGAAATTAGTCCTGAATAATCATTGGAAGGACGGATGCTAAAGCTGAAGCTCTAATACTCTGGCCACCTGATGCAAAGAACTGACTCATTGGAAAAGACCCTGATGCTGGGAAAGATTGAAGGCAGGAGAAGGGGATGACAAAGAATGAGATGGTTGGATGGCATCACTGACTCAACCGACATGAGTTTGAGCAAGCTCCAGGAGATGGTGATAGACAGGGAAACCTGGCATGCTGCAGTCCAAGGGTTGTAAAGAGTCAGACACAACTGAGCAACTGAACAACAACATCCTCAAGGCCCCAGGTCCTTTCCATTTCTCTAGTCTATCATCTTCAGCTTGAGCTTCATTCTCAGGTTGGTAGCAAGATGGTTGTGGCAGTTGCAGATTCACTTGCACCAGAAGAAAAAGAGAAAAATATTCCCCCAAGCATGGAATATGGAGATGGCGCCCCACTCCAGTACTCTTGCCTGGAAAACCCCATGGATGGAGGAGCCTGGTAGGCTGCAGTCCATGGGGTCGCTAAGAGTCAGACACAACTGAGCGACTTCAGTTTCTCTTTTCACCTTCATGCATTGGAGGAGGAAATGGCACCCCACTCCAGTGTTCTTGCCTGGACAATCCCAGGGACGGGGGAGCCTGGTGGGCTGCCGTCTATGGGGTTGCACAGAGTTGGACACGACTGAAGCGACTTAGCAGCAGTAGCAGCAGCAAGCATGGAATATAAACTCTTCTTGTCACTCTGTTTCAGCTTCCATTATATGCACAATAACTATCACCAAGGGGATGCCATGTACTCACTGGCTCCACTCACCATCCAGCATGGAAGGATGTTAGAACTTCCACTCTAACTCCACCATCCCTACCTCCTAGGAACCTCCACCTCATATAGAGTTTTCCTTTCCCCTACAATTCAGAACACAGCCTCAGCCCTTTCCACAAAACCATGGTTCATACATATTTCCAAACTCCCTGGTTGTCCTTCTCGGGACAGAATCTAGTTGGTCAGTTTCCTCCTAAACAGGTGTCATCCAGAATGAAACACCATTCTAGGTAGAATAGAGTGAAATTACAATATTTCACAACTGGGAGCTATCGTTTTACTAATGTAGCTTAGTTTTGAAATAGCTTTCGGTGGCAAGATCATACCGTTGGCTCCTTATCAATCAAGTAGTCAACCTTAACCCACACTTCATCTTCACAAGTGAATGCCACACTGGATTTCTAATTTGTTGCACAAACTGAGTTGCTTTTACGACATCAGAATAGAACACAGGATCATCCCCACTGAACTAGATCAAGATAATTTTGAATGATGCTTCTGCCACTCAAGCGGTGCTAGTGGTAAAGAACCCACCTGCCAGTGTAGACATAGATATGTGGGTTTGATCCCTGGGTCAGGAAGACTCCCTGGAGGAGGACATGGCAACCCACTCCAGTATTGTTGCCTAGAAAGTCTCATGGACAGGGGAGCCTGGAGGGCTACGGTCCCTAGGGTTGCAAAGAGTTAGACACGACTGAAGTAACTTAGCATGTATGCACTCAATGTAATAACTATCCAGCCACCTATAAATGTTATCCATCTATTAATAGAAATCCGTATTAGTTTGCTAGTGTTGCCATAACAAAATAATACAGACTAGGTGGCTTAAACAAGAGAAATCTATTTCCTCACAGTTCTGGAGGCTAAAGTCCAAAATCAATATATCAGCAGGTCTGCTTTCTGGAAAGGAAATCTAAGACCAGAGTCTGGTTCTCTACTAGATAATCCTTTAAAGAGGGGTATTAACGGACAGCCTAATCTAATTACCTTCTCTGGTTCAGCTGACATCAGTCACTTTGGAGAGGACATCTGGACTATATCGAGGAGAGTTTTAGAGAGAAAGATTGTTCTGGAACCTGGGGCGTTTCCGTAGTCAGAGTGCATGACTTTGGACATGAAGGTGCTGAATCAAGGGCCTGCTGAGCAGTGAGTTGTATGGAGATTGGAGGAAAAAGAGCTACAAGGTTATCAAAAGGCAAGTTCAGTTACTTCCCAGTTTTACTTAGGACATGAGTAGCGGCAAATGGAATTGAGACACTGACAATTACCCTGAGTGTCCATAGCATGGGCTTCCCTGGTGGCTCAGTGGTAAAGCATCTGCCTGGGCAGGAGGTGAGGATTCAGTAACTGGTCCAGGAAGTTCCCTTGGAGAAGGAAATGACAACCCACTCCAGTATTCTTGCTGAGACAATCCCATGGACAGAGGAGCCTGCCGGGCTATAGTGCATGGGGTCACAAAGAGTTGGACACGACTTAGCAACTGAGTTTGAGCTTTTTTTGAGCTTTTTGTCCATAGCATAGATTGGCCATGCCTGTCTTCACTACTCTGGTCTGTAACTAGTTAGGTGGGCAGCAACGACTTGGTATTCTGCCCAGGGACTTGAAGACCCCTGTCTCTATAGACATGATGAATAGAAAGCAATTGCTAGGCTTTCTCAATGTAACCTTCTTTAAAAAACATACACACAAATAGGAATAATAAATAAGTATATTTACTATACTTAATAAGTATACTTATTATTGTGTGTACTATTAGAGCAAGTACACATAAATACAAAAGAATTAAGTAGGTAGCAATAAAGAGTAAGAGTAAACAATTACCTGTTTGTATAATAATTAGCTCAGTTACTTACTGATCCTTAACTATTCCTTCTTAGATTAAATCCATTAATTTAAGAGGCAAAAGCCTACTCTCCAGGTAGATTTACAGCTCTAGTGCCTGAAGCTGTAGGGAAACATAACGTTATTAACCCCTCTGGCCAGGTGTTTGCTTGTTTTTCCTTTCTGTCGATTTGAGCAAGCACTCAAAAGATGGGGAGTAGAGACTAGAGGGTCTGCAGAGGACATTCAGCCCAGCTCCTACATCCAATGCTTGAACTGCTTTCCTATAACCAAATGCCTATTTCAAACTAATGAAACTAGCACATGGGAGTTCATCTTTGCAAGAGCTGCCTCTTGTCTGAGGAAGCACTCTTGTCTTCAGTTTCCTCAAGGAAGAAATTGTCAAGGGAGAAAAGCACCATTTTTCATTCCCTGCTCTAACTGGTACTGCCTTAGTCACCATACATGGTTAGTATGTGCTGACATGATACCTGGCTGGGGAGACAGCTGTGTGACCCCATTCTTCTTTTTTCCCTTTTGCCTCATTAATAAATGCTTTTTAGCCACTTCACCAACTGACACCAAGTCTTGCCTCTGGTCTCTAATCAAAACCTTAGCAGGGTTTTATATAAACTGAAATTTACATTCAACCATCACCATAGCAACCACCACAGAGAATTAAATACAACTTTTCCCACTCTGATATCATCTACTTTTTTTAAGAGCTGTTTTTCTTTTCAGTTGCAAATCCAAGCTATTCAGAAGATAACCATTAAAAATCTATTTTGAAAACTGCATTTAAAAAGATTCTAAGGTTCTAAAAACAGGCATTTGAAGTGGATTTTAGACACTTAGCACCATACACTTTCTCCCTCAACTGGTGGCTTTCATTGCTGAAGTCTCAAGGGTTTGCCTCTGCACTGAGAACTGCTAAAATCAAAACAAGGCTTCACTTATAATTGTGACAACTATCTCATAAAAAGTGCCCCAAGAGGATGACCCTGAGCTAAGGCAGAAGATTCTGCTAATTTCAAAATGGATTTGCATCACGTTAAAAAAAATTTTTTTTTAATAAAACAAGGTTTTGGTTTGAATATTCAATGTGCAGTCAGCAAATCTGAAATTTTCAGGATTCACCTGTTGACTGAAGAGGAGATATTCAATTGTGGGTGTGGCTCACGGCCATGTGGAAATATGCAAAGGTAATGGAGAGTAAACTAGAAATAAAAAAAGGATAAAATATCCCCACCCAAGAGATCTACTTTTTTCTTAGTTTAGAGTACAATGCCGCAAGAGCCCTGAGTATTTGCAGCTGTTGGAAATATATTTCAGATTTAGACAAAGGTAAGAAAAGATATCTTTCTAAATTTTACTGAGACAAAAAAATCTACTTATGACACTAACCTCAATAACAAATTAATACACACCCATCTCATCACTTCCTCTCATTCCCTTGCTACTTAAAGTCCCAGAAATTGGCAATTCAGATGTACTGAAAATTTAGATAACAAAATTGTCATCTTTCATAAGCCAAATAATTTGATCTTGCTTATTTCCTGAAAACCAAACTATAATGTGATACTCCAATTGTTCATTTATTCATTCATCAAATATTTATCGAGCACTAGATGCTACCGTATGCTGAGAACTACATCTCACAAAGATGAGTGAGACTTCATCCAAGACCTTGAGAGCTTTACTTTTATAATTCTATCAGATGGCAGATGTTTTACACCAAAATGTCAGTGAAATCTTAACACCTTTTCTCTCAATGAATTCTCTCAAGGTTCTATCTGTACACAGGAGGTGATGCCCATCGCCTGCTGTGCCCATGACCTCAGTGTGGACACCAGAGACTAGACCAATGGCTCAGTTTCCCTACTAAGACCTAGTCGAGCTCACCAGAGGACTTTGATTTTGAAGTTTCTGAAAATGTCGTGACTTGTTCCCAGTGTAACTCTGCTACTCAGGAAATATGGATGAATTCTACCCTAAATGATAAATGATAAAGAAGCCTCCCCAAACACTTCTAACAGTCAGGTGCCGTGGGAATCAAGGCAGCTCTTGAAGGTATTCAGTCATCCTTTTCCACTTAAGTGTTGACATAGCTAGTTAGGCAACATAAACAAATGGTAGGGGTATTTACAGATGATGGCCAAAATATCTTACATGCCCAGAAGTGAGAAATCTTACATATTAAGAGAGTGTTATCTCACTTAATAAATGTGGAGAGTGCAAGACCAAGAATGGGATGCTGGTTTCACATCAAGTGCCAACTTCAGTGGATGGGGTTGGATGTCCAGACCCCTGCGTGAGACCAATGCTGAAGCCAATCCCAGATCACTGAGAAAAGATGGCTTGATGTATGAAGTCTGATCTGAGAGCAGGCAGGCAGTACTGTACAATATACGCTGCTCTACAAGACTATGGTGGGGGAGCCTGGGCAGTGCTGGGGGAGGAGTGAGGAGATACATGCCTCTGAGTTACTTAGGGCAGTGCAGAGGAATAATCAAAAAGATCCCCCCAGTGCACTCAAAGACCATTGAACTGGTGTCAACGACCTTAAGAAAAAAGGTGGAGGCAGAATCAGCAGAATTTAAGACAGAATGGGTACCTTCCGACTGACCAGAAAAGATGGACCAACTGAACACATTCCATATTAGAAAAAAATGGACCAAGAAGAGTAAGAAATGTAAAACATAAATATCATCACAGAATTCAGAGGTCAGAACATTTGAGATGACACCCTTTGACGGATATGCCAGTTGCCAATTAATAAGACAGGGTGAGGATAAAGTTCAATCCTTTCTAACAGTTGAAGAGCCCATCCAATACATGCATTGCAACCAACAGAGGGGTTCTTGGCTTTTCATTTGTTTTTGCTTTTTTAAAGATAAGTAGGAAGATTTTAATCTCCCCCAACACAGCCTCCTAGTAATAAAATAGACGTGTGGCTTTTGAGGTCAAAAGAAGCAAAGAATGTCATTTTGAGTATCTTAAGGCTGTAGATTTACTGCTTTTGAAAAATATAAATAAACAGATCCACAAAAGCCACAAAATTCAGCTTGAGTTATTTATGTCTTGATTTTTTTTTCAGACTTTCTTATGACTGGTGTTGAATCTAAAATAATCCCAGCATGGTTTTTGGGTGGTCATTCAGTGGTCATCAAACTCAAGATGCACAAGCCTATCACTGGTGTGAATTAAGCAAAGAGAGAGCTCCTCAAGTTTCCCCTTTCTGTTACAGTCCATGCAGCTGGGAGGAGCAGAGGAAGCCTGGCTGTGGTTCAGCAAGAAGAGATGCTGACCAGCCTCACCTGCTACAGTCCTGGGGGCCATTTCCAAAGCTATATCAACAGCAAACTATGGGCCTCACACACCTGGCAATAGGAACGACTGTATCTCTTCCTCCGTGTTGCCAAGGGAACTGTCATACCCAACGTGCTCTCTGGGGATGAAAAGATTATAGAACACTTATTATGTGCCAGGCACTGAGCCAGATACTGGGACTACTCAGCTGGATTCATTTTGTTTTACAGCTCTCTTTCTTAGTTCATGGACAGCTGTTCTCTAATAGATCTTCTTGTTTCAGTCCTAAAGGATCTCACAGTCTCTGGATCATAAAGATTGAAACATAATACAATAGTTACTCCAGAACGAAGAGAAAGGTCAATAATAGGAGAATGCCTAATGCGACAAGAATGAGTCCCCAAAAATGGCTTTCTAAATCTCCATGTCTAAGTTTGGACATCTTAGAATCTTCAAGGAGTCATTCAGGACATGTCACAAAAAGCTAACACATATGGAATTCATTTTTCCCAGTAACAAGGTTAACAAAAAGCTTCCAAATTTATTGCGGGTTTTTTGGCCATGAACTGCGTGACTTGCTGAATCTTAGTCCCCTGACCAGGGATTGAACCCAGGACCATGGCAGTGAAAGCACTGAATCCTAACCACCAAACCACCAGGGAACTCCCCCAAATTTTCTTCTTTATTGAGCTGCAGTCCTGTAATGAATA
Source organism: Redunca redunca (assembly GCA_006410935.1). NCBI lineage: Eukaryota > Metazoa > Chordata > Mammalia > Artiodactyla > Bovidae > Redunca > Redunca redunca. The sequence continues at coordinate 911,359 of SJYQ01001025.1, forward strand.
AAGAGAAATTGGGAAAGTTTTTATACATCTCTTATCTTTTTAGGCTGATTTCAGAAGGACCAACAAGCCATAAGAGAATATAAAGCAAGATAGAGAATTGTGCTTAGGGCACAGGGAAGGGTCCCTGAGCAGCTGGGGTCTGTAGGCCCCACCAATGGACACATTAACCCCAAGAGCTCCGTGTTTACCTGTTTTAAGCACTGTGGGTATACACAGGTTTTGTTCAGAGAACTAAAAGTTTCTGCTGCTAACAACAAATCTAATACTGCAATAAAACTACAGAAGTCAGCAGGGGGACAGATGGTCCCCTTTGAACTCTTCATATTAAGAAGTCTAGACTTTAACCTGTAGTCAATGATTCCCCATCTGGATTTAAGAAAGTCTTCTGGCAGTTTAGTGGAGGATGGGCTGGAGAGGTATGAAATAGAAACACGAAGACCAATTAAAAGACAGTTGTCCACGCTGCTACTGCTAAGTCACTTCAGTCATGTCCGACTCTGTGTGACCTCAGAGATGGCAGCCTACCAGGCTCCCCCGTCCCTGGGATTCTCCAGGCAAGAACACTGGAGTGGGGTTCTATTTCCTTCTCCAATGCATGAAAGTGAAAAGTGAAAGTGAAGTCGCTCAGTCGTGTCTGACCCTCAGCGACCCCATGGACTGCAGCCCACCAGGCTCCTCCATCCATGGGATTCTCAAGGCAGGAGTATTGGAGTGGGGTGCCATTGCCTTCTCCATGAGGTCAGATATTAAAAAGCAAGCTGCAAAACAATGTATATAATAATCTACTTTGTTAAAAAAAAAAAAAGAGTTTATGTGTATATGTGTTATAAATTCACAAGAAAGGATCAATTAATTGAAAGAAAATCAAGAATAATATGTATACAATGATTTCATTTACAGAGAAAAAAGTCTGTGTGGATTTTATAAATTTATAAGAATGATCTGGAAAAAAAAAAAAGAATGATCTGGAAAGGCACACCAAACTGTTTATGGTCGTTACCTCTAAGAGAATGAGGATTTGGAGATGCAGACAAATATTTCCACTTTTTCCTCTACAGATTTCTAATGGTTAAATATTTTTTTATAACAAGCATGTATTACCTTTATAATTTTTGAGATTTCTAAAACTTAAAAAAAAATTAAAAATTACCATAAAATAAAAGAAACAGTTTCTGTGACAAGAAATGATCAGGGCTTAAAACCAAACCAGTCGTCATGAAGATAGAAAGAGGGGAACAAACTCATCAGACAAATGCTGATCAAAGAGCAGATATGAACCTGGGGGAAGGAGGAGGCTGTGGGGGAGTGGGGGGCCGTGTGTTTCCATCATCTGCTCTTGTGAGGTGGGCATTTTCACCGCATCTTACAGATAATGAAATGGAGTCTCGGAGAATCTTGCCCCCAACCCCAGAACTGGAAACCAAAGCCAGGACTAGAACCCTGGCCCTCCTGCCTCCAGGCCTTAGCCTTAACTGCCTTGGCCAACTGATTTCTTCCTCTCCAGGGTCCTCTTCTGTGCTCAAGTTTTGAGCTAGTTCTGACAACACAGGTGGGACAAGCAGAGAACGGCAAGGCCGAAAACTGTTCCCATCCCCGACGTTGGGGAGTGAGTCCTAGACACTGAAACTTCTTTGACAGAGAAATGCCCACGTACCAGCTTCGTTCATGAGGATTCTTGAGAGCACAGCCTGTGTTTCCTTCAGAATCTGTAATGCCTCCAGAGCATCTAATAGAGCCCCAAGTCCTCACTGCATTCGCTGAGTGGGTGTTTAATAAATACATATTAATGGAAGGGCAGCAAGATCACCTGAAGCAAACATGAAACTGCATTTGATTCCTCATTTAGATCATGAGTGTTCTGAAAGCATTTTTTTTTCCTGAACAATTCAGGATGTAGGCAGTCAAGGCACATTTGTGATGGATAATGACTCTGACCCTACTGAGAGAGTAACTTAATCACTCTGTCAGAGCGGCTTCAGTTGCAAAGTAACTATAATATCTGTCCTCCAAGACTTCAACCAAGCAGCCAACCAGCTCAGTAGCATTTACTAAGATCTCCGTGTTCCCACACTGTGCTAGGCACAGTGGAGAATCCCATGGAATCATACACAGGCCCCACTCCTACAGAATTTAAACTCTTACCTGGGGAACCCATTCGAAATTTGGGAAATGACTAGATAAATGAGTATTACCTGTGGATGTCCTGCAAACGAGTCCTAAAATCCAGAGAGAGGAGAAAGCATGGATATCAGAGTCTAAAGAAGATGGACAGCGGTGCTCAGTTGCTCAGTCGTGTCTGACTCTACGATCCCATAGACTGTAGCCCACCAGGCTTTTCTATCCATGAGACTTTCCAGGCAAGAATACTGGAGTGGGTTGCCGTGTTCTCCTCCAGGGGATCTACCCAACTCAGGGATAGAAACCGGTCTCCTGCCTTGCAGGTGGATTCTTTACTGTCTGAGCCACCAGGGAAGCCAGTGAAGTACAGGATAGAGAGAAAAACCAGGGCTTTCCTTAGCCTCTTAGGAGCATAACGGCATTTCACAGTATCCATTAAAACACCTACAGCTCTCAGGTAATTCACCCTCTGTATGGTATGGCTGCCTGGTCACAACTATTTACTGCTCTCACCACCCTTGGTTTCCCTGATAGCTCAGATGGTAAAGAATCTGCCTGCAATGTGGGAGCCCTGGGTTCAACCCCTGGGTCAGGAAGATCCCTGGGGAAGAGAATGGCAACCCAATCCAGTATTCTTGCCTGGAGAATTCCATGGACAGAAGAGTCTGGTGGGGTACTGTCTATGGGGTTGCAAAGAGTCGGACACGATTGAGTGACTAACACTACCAACCCTTGGTTATGTACAGATTTAGGGACAAACAACCCTACCCCACCCCAACACACCATGGTGTTTCCCTTGTTTATTCAATAGGCTATACTAGGTCTCTGCTCCTTCAAGCCAACCATCACTCCCCACCCACCGGAGATGAGGCCCTGCACAAACACACCGCCTGCGCTCTCAAGGGTATTACCACTAATAGTAAAGGAGGGCTAGTGATAAGAATCAAAGGGCAAGAATATGATGTCAGAGGAACTTAGCATTTGATGCTATCTCAAGAAAATACTCACACGAGCCTTTGGAAATTGACTGTAATATTTCATCAGAAAATCCGCATGTAACCTGGGTTCCATTTCTCATTTCAGTAGGATCTGTTTACATTTAGCTCTACACCCAACCTCTCCCGTGAAGGATACAAGAGGCTTCTGAAGTCTCTGGCCTCCAGCCATGCCCACACAGCCACCAGACTGAACTTACTGAAAATCAATCTAGATCATGTCAGATTCGACTTTTAGCTCTTCAAGGTCTCCCCATGGCCTTCAGAAGATAGTCTAAGCTGTTTAGAGAATTAAGGGGCTTTTCAGGATCTGGTCTACCCTCCAGCTTTCCCTAGAAAGATCTAGACCAGTGGTTCTCAAACTTTACTGTCCATTGGAATCATGCTGAGTACTTGGATATATTGGAAATACGTATGTATTTCCAAATTGAAATACATATTTCCAATCCATTCCACACAAACATTCTGGTTCCTTGGGTAACAGGTAGGGCTCAGGAACATAAACATTTACCCAAAATGTAGGGTTCAAATACATGGGGAACGTGAATATTTACAAAAATATGAGTTTCAAAAATATTTGGTTCTCCAACAAACCCTAAAATATACGGTTCTCACGCGGGTGTTTTCAGGATCACACTTTGAGGACACCGGATAGAGACACTGTAAAAATGGAACTAGAAGCAAGCAGTTTTGAGACGTCATTGAATGCAGTGGTTAAGTCTAGGGGCACTGGAGCAGGAACAAAGTTTTCACATGCCATTGGGAAAGCGACTTTATGTTTCTGTGCCTCAGATGTGACATGGAGATGAGAAGGTGAAGATTCAGTGAGGTAATCATTATAAAACGGTCAGCACAGCCTCTCACACTGTAAACACGATGCAACTGGAGGAAGCTGTAGGAAAAAAAGTAAAAAGCAACACTACCCAGGCTTGTAACTGACAGTGTCTCTGGGTTGGAAGGGGTTTGAGGGACTCCTTCTTTAGCACCCTGGCAGATGCTTGGATAAACCTCTCTGTCTGGGGGCTTGAGGTGACCATGTGCTCACTATGGTTCAGCAAGGTTAGCACGGCTGCTCTAAGGTGCAGTCTTTAGCCCGAAGGCTTCTGACAACAGGACTTCTGGCCACCACCTTCTGAGGAAGCGGGCTCCATTGCTTAGCCGCTTCGGGTGTTGACATTCTTCCTTAAATCTAGCAGAATTCTGCTTTTTGGTTACCACTGCCCATGAATTCTCACCTGACCTTTGAAGCATCATCAAACAACACTATTCTTATTTCCACACACCAGTCCTTCAAATGTTTGAAGGTAATTTTCTTATCTTCCCTTGATTTCTTCTCAGGAAGGCAATCAAGTATACTGGATGAAACTCCAAGTTCAGAGTTAGAGGCCTGGGCTTTTGTCTCCACCCAGCTAAGCATCCTTGGGCAAGTCCTTTGACAAAAGTGAGCCTCCCTTTTACTCTTGCCCCAAATTCTATAATTCTATAACACCCTCAGTCAGTTCCTCTGTTTCCTTAGGCTCAGGCAAGTTTCCAGATCCCTCACTGAGACAACTGTCTTTGAAGAAAAAACAAAAAACAAACTTTTCATTTTGTATTGGAGTATAGCCAATTAGTGGCTTCCCTGGTAGCTCAGGGGTAAAGAATCTGCCTGCCGATGCAGATTTGATCCCTGGGTTGGGAAGAACCCCTGGAGGAGGGCATGGCGACCTGCTCCAGTATTTCGCCTGGGAAATCCCATAGAGAAGCCTGGAGGGTTACAGTCCATGGGGTCACAAAGAGTCAGACACAACTTAGCAATGAAACAATAGCCAATTAACAATGTTGTGATAGTCAGGCAGACAGCAAAAAGACTCAGCCATACATATACATGTATCCATTCTCCCCCAGACTACTTCCATCCAGGCTATGCGGCAATTATCTTTTGCATCGATTGATAAGGACAGAATATCAGATCCTCTTTGGGAAAATTCCCTGTCCCTCCACTCTCACCTAGTGGTTTGAGTGGAAGCTGCCAAGTTTTTAAGAAATCTCACTTCCTGGGCTATCAAATGGGCCATTCATAGTCCTCCAGTCTCCTTGGCCTAGAGTTAGGCACCTGACCCAAGTTCAACTAGCTTGATCCTACCCTGGGATTTTTAAATTGTGGACCTGAGAGAATAAGTGTCAATTCCTCTCTGGAGCTGGAATTGGGAGGACTGAGGAGTGGCAGTTCCTAGGAGCTTTAATTTTCCTTCTTGGAGATGCCTCGTCAGAGAATGATTCTAGTTTGCAGAGAGACACAGGAAGAGAGGTAGAGTGGTAACTCTGGTGTTCAAGTCTTTAGTTCCACGTTATCTCTGAGGACTAACACTCCTACCCTTGCCACAACTTAATTAATTCCTCTTGGGCCCAGGTCAGAGCTCTCTCCTTACAAGCAGAAAAGTCCAGAGTAATACACCAGCTTTCTAAGTAGGCTCCCCAGAGAGACAGCTTTGGCTTATAGGTCTCCCCATCCCCCTAACCTAACTTTCCACTCCCTCACCTTCTGCCAACAGCTACTGCAGATGGGTAGCTACAGTCTGGGTGTAATACAAGAAGGGCCATCATTTCTTCCAGTCTGGCTGTTGTTCAGAAGGGAAGCTCAAGACTACATCTTAGAGCAGGTGTGGAGAGACTTCCCTTTCACTTTTCACTTTCATGCATTGGAGAAGGAAATGGCAACCCACTCCAGTGTTTTTGCCTGGAGAATCCCAGGGATGGCGGAGCCTGGTGGGCTGCCATCTATGGGGTCGCACAGAATTGGACACGACTGAATCGACTTAGCAGCAGCAGCAGCAGCAGCCACCTTGCTGATTCATAATGAGCATGTGATTACCTCAAATCCCCACCTCTTCTTCATGTAAACCATGGAAGCCAGGATTTTTTCTCCACCATGCTTTAATTCTATAGTTCAGTTTTGTTTGGGGGTGGGAGACAAGGTTTGAGATCTAATTGCAAATAAACACCTAGCCTTGTAAAATGTTGCATGTTGGATTGGAGCCAGGTTCAGCCTGTCAAGATTGTTTTGTCTCAAGGTTCCGTCATCAGTGGCAAAGCTTGCCAACTGGTCACTCCCAGGTGGAGGCAACTGTGCTCTGTTGACCATGCTTAGCTTGCCTTCAACTAAAACCACCAGACCTTACATGCACAACTCTTACATATATATTCCTTCATCCTGCTCTTGTACAACTGCATGATTATTTTCTTGAATTCTGAATAGGATTTTATATTGATTCTTATTCATTTTCAACTTATCTTTAGCCTGTCCTTCCAACCAACTCATATTTAGGTAAATAAAAATGTAAAAGTTCCAAATTGTGGGAACATAGTAATAAATACCTCTCAACATCACTGCTGTCTATAAACTTAGAGAAATGATCAAAATGCTCATTTTAAAATTAAGTAAAACTATGTAAAATTTTAGACCGTCCTAATCCAACCAGTCCATTCTAAAGGAGATCAGCCCTGGGTGTTCTTTGGAAGGAATGATGCTAAAGCTGAAACTCCAGTACTTTGGCTACCTCATGCGAAGAGCTGACTCGTTGGAAAAGACTCTGATGCTGGGAGGGATTGGGGGCGGGAGGAAAAGGGGACGACAGAGGACGAGATGGCTGGATGGCATCACGGACTCGATGGACGTGAGTCTGAGTGAACTCTGGGAGTTGGTGATGGACAGGGAGGCCTGGCGTGCTGTGATTCATGGGGTCGCAAAGAGACACGACTGAGCAACTGAATTAACTAACTAATCACTACTTGGAGAACACGAAAGCCCTGCCTGAAAGCCATGGTTAATTTGGGCAATTCATTACCATTAGATAAGCAGGTGTATAATATTTGCCATATCTACAGCCATGCCTTTTCTTCTTTTTTCTAAGATGGATGCTCAGGAAACTCATTCTTTCCTTAATGGATGAGAGTAAGGAACTATCAACAGGGCCCTTAGAAAACCATAGATGCCCTTTATTATTCCTGGGGAGCTTCCTGACTTCTGCTTCATAATGCTGTACCATCTTGACATTAAGTAATTAAAAGAACAACTGGCTGTTTAGTTGCCCTCTACCTCCAGGACCCATAATCTCTTGAAGAGCAGGACTTGAGTATGACTTTTCCATCAGGTCTTCCCCGTACCTTGCAGAGTGCCACCACTATGGCAGGCACTCCATTAGCTCAATAAATATTTGTTGACGAGAAAGATAAATTAACATGCTCATCTCTGCCATTAACTGTGTCACACTGGGCAATTCTTCTACCTCTCTGAGTCCTACTTTGTTCCTTTCAAACTAGAGAGACTGAGCCAGATGATCCCAAAGTTGCCTTTTCTCATGTTAATATTCTATATTTCCATCTTGTTGACTGCATGGCTCCCTGTCCCTCGTTTGCCATTAGAGACTCTAAAGCTAGACTGTTTCCAGAGCATGGGCAAGTTTTAATCAAATCAACACCCTGTACCATGGAAGAGATTGGAGTGAAACAATATCAAAGGATTTCTATAGTCTATAGGACTTTGAATTCAGAACGAAAATAAACATTTAGGCTGCCCAACTACTGTATGATTATTTCAACATTACATTTTGCCTGAAAACTTCTCCTATAAAAATGCTTTATACTCAGAACTGGAGACCTTCTCTAGCAACAAACCAAGGCTTTAAGAGATGATATTCAGACAGTTTTAGAAAATGAAAAAGGGGGCCCTGTTTTAGAAAAAATAACAGGCTGACTCTGTAAGCAAATGAGTCAGAGGGTCCCTGGAAAGAAAACCAGGAATGACTTTCTTGGCTTTAGAGAAGCCCTTTCGGCCTAAGTCATTTTGTGATCTCAGCCTGGCCGCAATGCTTGCCCTTGAACAGTAATCTATGATCTTTTTGTTTTCCTTTTTCTTTTTTGGCTGTGCCATGTGGCTTATGGGATCTTCGTTTCCCAACCGGAGATTGAACTCCAGGCCCCAGCAATGAAAGCAGGACCACTGGAATGGCAGGTAATTTCCAGTAATCTATGATCTTAAAGAAACAAAGAGAAGGCAGTCAAACAATAGTGAGTGATAAAGCAGAGTCCTAGTTCCTCCTCAAGGGCTATACATGATAATATATCTTTGAGTTCTACAGGAACTAAGGCCCCAACCCAGGTGGAGGATGGAATGATGAGGCTGACTCTCCTGAAATTAATCAACTAAAGCTTGGACTCCACCTTTGCCCCAATTCTATGCTGAATTCTCCTCTGCTCCAGCCCTTTCATGAATATGCATGTATTCTAAGCTTTCCCAGTTTTGCTGTTCAGGGAGACACTGCTTCCGGAAAGATCCCCAGAGTTCTCCTTACTTGCTACAAGCAATAATAAATCGTTCTCTTGATCTTTGGCTACTGCTGCTGTTAAATCGCTTCAGTCGTGTCCAACTCTGTGTGACTCCATAGATGGCAGCCCATGAGGCTTCCCCATCCCTGGGATTTTCCAGGCAGGAACCCTGGAGTGGGTTGCCATTTCCTTCTCCAATGCATGAAAGTAAAAGTGAAGTCGCTCAGTCGTGTCCCGACTCATAGCGGACCCCATGAACTGTATCCTGCCAGGCTCCTCCATCCATGGGATTTTCCAGGCAAGAGTACTAGAGTGGGTTGCCATTGCCTAGGTTGTGTCTTTTGGCTCAACACCAACAAAAGAATCCAGTTTTCTTTTCAGGTTACAATGCCACTCGTGATGCTAAACGCCATATCCTGCAACAAAAAATGTTTCCCCACATTTTACACACTCAAAAAAAAAAACAAAAAAAAAACACTGATATTCTATCTGCTAGTTTTGATGAATGTCAATTCCACTGCAAGCTTTAACTTTAGCTATAGCCTCAAACATTAGCCGATATATATAAAAGGAAACTTGTTTTAGTCCAGTTTAAAAGTAGAGCATTTTCATTTCATCATCAGCTTCCCCTCTGTTTCCTGTGTTATCAGATGTTAGAGAGCAAGCCAGCAATCTGTTTATGATACTGGCAACTTGGCAGACAAAATATGCACGTTCAACCAGCATTCTTTTAAATGAAAGGCTAGTATGGGTCTAATCTTGAAAGAGTGATAAGGAAGATACACAAATGTAGAAGGTACAAACCCAGGGGAAAAAAGAAATCAAGGAATTCCCAAAACCACTAAGCCAGTTCTAGAGGTTTCTTCTGAACACTTCAGATTTCTTCACTTCAGTGCTCTCCTTCAAAAGGACGCACTCAATTTAATTTCTGCTCCTAATGGTCCATGCACATCCCCATGGAGTTAACAATTCAAATTGCTAGCTGGCCTCTATAATAGCATACCTGGTTCTTTTCTGGGATAGGCTATCATATCTGGTATATGTTTAAGTATGGACACAGCAAAAAAAAAAAAAATGCACTCAGTAGATGCTGTCTCGCTCTGAATCAGTTTGTCGAGTTTTCTGTTCAGACACATCCTGACTATATGACCACGAGACAAATCTGCTCCATGGAAACAGCTGATGATCCACACAGCACCAGCAGCACAGGCTCCTTAAGAAGGAAGCTCACAGGAAGGATATCTTTTTCTCCAACTAGGACCTTCAAAATGGGCTCAAGAATAAGGAAAATGGCAACAATCCATGGATGCACCCACTGGGCCACTCATCCATCCACTGCCACTTACTGAGCACACAACATCTGTCAGTGGAGATAAGTATTTTCTTTAAAAACATAAATACAGTGAAAGTAAAACAGTCTCCAAATGGCTTTTTCCCCTACAGAAAAGGCAACTTTATCGATTATTAATTTTGTTCATTTTTCTGTGCCTTAGAAAATCAGCTGATCACTGTTCACATCTACATTTTACCAAACTGGCTAAGTTAGCAAGTTTTCTGCCCAGAAGTCTATATGACAAGGCTGCCATGGTTTCAATAATTTCTCCAATGGGCAGATAAAGAGTCATTTACAGCATGAATCATCCTATTTCCTCAGCCATCTCAGACACACTCTCAGTCATGTGAATGGCAATGGAAACTAAATTGAAAAACTGAGAAAACATCCTGCAAAAATAGGGAAGTTAACAGAGCCATTCTGTCATGCACATTTGCCCCCATTGCCCTTGCCTCCATTATCTTCCTGTGAGCCACAACCATGTATCTACACATCCACAATAAATAATATATATAAAGTGTGAAATACACGCATTCTTTCATTCCCACACAGATATAATGGCATACTGCTATGTTCTTCTAAGACTGAATTTAGGCTAATGTCCATAAACAGGAAGCTATTTTCACGTCATTTAAAGTTCTATTTAAATTCTGTTGGAAAGGATAACTTGCTAGCTGAAATAATATACAACACCTTGATGGGATTTTGAAAAATATTAGATTGAGAACAATGAAATGTAAGATATTTAAAATTACATGTGGTTGGAACCATGGGATCTCATGACTTTAAAGGTCTGAGATGTCAATCTGTGCACCTCCTGGCATTTTAACGAGGACAAAAACAGGTCCAGGTGGCCAGGTGACTTGCCCAAGGTGGCACAGCCAATTGGTGTCAAAGTCTGTGAAATATACACCCACATTCTCTTACTTCTTATCACAAAGACTGAAGTAACCTAAGGAGATATCAATCTGAATTCCACAAGAGTCAAATTCCATTTGAGAAGAGTAAAACTATGACTCAGTGGTAAGTGGCTGTTCCCTCTTTTCAAGCAGAGCCCACATGGAGTGACTGACGGGACAGTCATCACAGCAATAAGCAGGCCAGTGTCACTTCCCCTTACCCAGAAGATCAGCCTAACGAAGCTGAGAAGCAGGGCCAGGAGTCTGCACAAAGGAATTGAACCTGAAACTCAACCTACTTGGAGTAGTTGGGTATTAGTCCAACTCGTTCCTCCAGGTTCATAAAACCCCCTGACCCCATCAGTTTTCTCTTTTAAAATCTCAAAGAGTAAAAATTAGCATCGTAGAAAAATTAAAACACTGGAGAAATGTCTAATTCTAGACATTCAAAATGTCCTCCATCCACCAAAAGGCAACCACTATCAACAATTCCTTGTGTATCCTTGCAGCGAAAAGTTCAGAAACCAGTATAAAATACATAGATACATATACACTGGCATAAATATATATAAATGTTGCTCTATACATACTTGCAAAATTTAGACAGATGAGTAGGTAGATAGGTAGGTAAACAGATAGAAGCACCCTGTTTAGTTTCTGCCTTCACATAGGTTGCCAGAAGTCCAGTCTCACTAGTATATATGATATACTGGTCATTCCAAGGACAGAAATGCTGTTGTTAATCAAAGTTAATTTTGTCTTACCCAATGTATACTTGCAGAGCCTGGGAACATAGCCAAATAGCTGACAAAATATAGAAAGAGACAAAGAAAGGGGAGGAATGAGGAAGAAAAGCCAGAAAGAGGAGACGAGAAAGGAAAGAAAACAATGAATAGATGTTCCTTACAGACTAGCACATGACAGATACTCATTCAATAGTTACTGAATGACTGATTGAATAAATTAATTAAAAAAACAGGACAAACATTTCTAAAAACATATATGACATTTCATGTATTAAAATATTAACAGATATGGCCCCCAGTTCTCTAAGAAGCAACATTTTTGATCTACACTGTCCAATATGATAGCTACTGGCCACATGTGGCTATTGAACAGTTAAAATGTGTGCTCTATATGTAAAACACACACCAGATTTCAAAAGATTTAGTATGTGGAAAAGGATAGAAAACATTTCATTAATAATTTTACAGTGGTTATAGGTTGCAATTTTAGATATATTGGGCCAAGTAAACCACATTATTGAAATTTACTCACTTGTTTCTTTTTATTCTAGTATTTACTTTTTTTTTACTATGGCTACTAGAAAACTTGAAATTTCACATGTAGCTTGTGCTATACACTTTTTGAATAGTGCTGATCTAGAACACAGAGACTATTGAAGCAATGACTATATCTGGTTCCCTTCCCTTTCAGCACCTAACACGGGGCCTTGAGAATGGAAGGCTCACTGTAATGTGTGGATAAGAAAATAGTTAGGCAGGAGGCAGGAGGGCTTGACCTGACCCTGCTCTAACGGAACAGCAGCTGTGTGAAGCTGCCAGGTCTTGTTTTCCTCATCTGTAAAATGGTGATAAGAATAATGTGTGCCTTATAAGCAAATGCAATGCAGGAGACCCAGGTTCAATCCCTGGGTTGGGAATGGAGAAGGAAATGACAACCGGCTCCAGTATTCTTGCCTGCAGAATCCCATGGACAGAGCAGCCTGGCAGGCTACAGTCCATGCGGTTGAAAAGAGTTGGACACGACTGAGCTACTAACACTACGAGAAAATAGCATGGACCAAATGAGATAATGTTTACAAAAGGGCTTTGAAGGGGTGAAACAGACGTCAGATCGCTCCTCCACTCTAGTATTCTCCTCTAGCAATAATCGCAGGAGAAGTGAGTTGCAAAAACTACAGAAAGAACAGGGTAAGAAACCAACCGAAAAAAATCCCTACACCTGATATTTCCATTCTGGCCTGCATTAGACAATTTACACAAAAACAGGTGCAAACTTGAGATTCTCACACTAGTGGAAACTTCAGCATTCATCACTCCCTTTTCACTGCACCTCACCAACCACAGGTGACAAAGTGACTTTGCAGATATTTTCCTTGAGGAACCACAGAAAGTCTAACTGGGAGCAGAAGGCTGTCTCTAGGTGGCTTTTGAAGCAACAGGGTGGCCAATTCCACAACGCCACCTGGGCCCACAGCTCTGTGGGAAATTCGTAAAGATCCATGGGTACAAAAATCTGTCTTGGGCATTAGTCCTCGTTGATTGTTTTTAGGTGTAGCTAGGAGGAAGCATCTCGTTCTATGAGGTGGTCAGGGCACCTGGCAAGGGAAATCCAAAGGACCTTTGGACATGTTGCAGCTTTTTAGTGACACTGGGACGGATTTTACCATCCCAGCTGGGCATCTTCTCTCCAAATCAAAGATTATTTCAAAAGGGAAGACTGTGTGAAGGAAACATATTTCTGCAAGGGTCATTTAAGGGGAAACCTTAAGTGTGGACTAAACCACAGCAGAGAGAGAGAGAGCAGACCCAGCAACCCAAGGCCACAAGGCAGGAGGACAGCGGAGCAAGAATTGACTGTTTCAAGAGGCCCCAGATCAGATTCTCCCCTCAGTCTCTGCAAGGCAGCACAGAGCCCCAGAAGCCAGCAGGACTTACCATCAGCGAGGCTGCCACACCAAGGAGAGCAAGGAGGGTGCAGTCACTTCCCCTTTGCTGGGAGGGTCTGTCTCTCTTCCCCTGTCTAAAAGCTGCCGCCTGTGACGTGGAAGTGAGCTGTGACCTGGCCAGGCTCTAAGCCCCTGGGAACACTGCCCCGTGACCTGCCCTGTGACAGCCCACAAGGCCTGAGTTGCTGCCAGCGCCTCCAACCGGAAAACCAATGGACAGGGCTGCAGGCATGGAGCAGAGTCTCCAGAGCATGGCTGCAGAGCGTAACCCCCTGCAGAGTCTTTCTGAAATTCATTTTGTCTGAACCAGCCTCTGAGATTCTTGTTCAGTTGGTCTAGGGTAAGGCGGGGACACCAGCATGTTAAACAAAGTGGGGGGCAATGCCAATATCCAGTCTGACTTGGGATCCTGTGGTCTAGAGAACTCAGGGAAGCCTCACTGTCCTTAATCCTTTCTCTTTCCCAAGCTTTCTTCCTACTTCTTGTCTCCATGAGGAAGAGGAGGGTGGCGGGGGACGGAGGGAGAAGCTTAGAAGTAAGCAAGGCAAAGCAGAGCATGAGTCTGAAGGCCCTGTGTTTCCATGTGAGCTGCTCCCAGCCCTCATGCAAGATATTGAACCTTGCTGAACCTCAGTTTTCTCATTTGCGAACTGGTGGTAAAACCATCTACCCACTCAGGGCTGTGGGGGGCGGGAAATAAATACCCATAAAGTGACCAGCGTGTTGCACACAGCGACTGTCACAGCATCACCTTAGTGTTAGCTCTTTCCATGAGGAGGAGGAGTGGTTCAGGGCAGTTCTCCATATGAGTATCTTTGCAAGAGAAACTGCAAACGTAAATCACTGACTTAGGCATAAAGGGAAAGAAAAATAAGTAGATAAATTGCAACAACAAAAAACCACAGTAAGGGGCCATGAATTCAGGTCACATGGGAGAGTGGGGAGATGCACGGAGCAGGTGAGCACCATCTCTAGGAGCTCTATGGAGGCTGGCTAGGAGGAAATCCACAGAGATTGACAAAGATTTAGGCATAAAGCTGTGTGGAGATTTATTGCAACATTATTATTTTTTTAACTAGAAATAGCCTACAGATGTATTTTTCATTTTCTTTTTTTCAACATTATGATAAACATACATTACAGTTGACCTCTGAACAACATGGGTTTAACTCCACTGACAAGTTATGTGCAGATTTCATTTTCAATACAAATGATCAACTACACGATCTCCTGTTGGTTCAATCCATAAATGCAGAACCACAGATACCAAGGGCCTGAGTGGGACTTGAGCATCTGTGGATTTTGGTGTCCTACATGGGTCTTGGCAACAATCCCCGACCAATACCAAAGGATGACTCAAAGATTTTTGCCTACATGGGTGGGGGCAGGGGAGTCAGTGCCCCTAACCCACATGTTGTTCCAGGGTCAATTGTATCTTATTTCAGAAAAGAAAATGTTCCTTTTTAAATGTGGTAGAAGACTTTGGAATCCATCTATTAGCTAAAAGTATTTGTATCTCAATTGTTTTCTTTTTAAACTCCAGTTTAACAATCAGATTAGAATACTAATATCAACAAAGCAAGGCCAGATGTGGACTTATCCCTCTAAATTTTCCCCATGTGAAAAAGGCAAAATTCATTATGATTCTGGACATGAGAAGCACAAAGGGCATGAGAAAAGATAGGGGAGGTAAAGAGAAAATACATATAAGAAAGCAGACAAGATCACCAATGTAATACTGAATAATACTGGAAGAATTGGTTCAGCGCTTCCCCTCCCCCTCAACACACACACACACACACACACACACACACACACACAAATATGGACACACTAAATTATGAGAACTTTTGAAATAAAACTCAGTGTTACCCATCAAGACCTCTCCCACACAGACTAACAGAATCTATTTTTACATTCCAATGAGATTTGCAGTAAAGAATAGAGTGCCTGAAAAAAAATAAAATAGAGTGCCTATAAAAAGAGGAAATAATTTCTGCGCTGTACCTGGGTTTTTCTCACTTCCTTATTTTAAAATAATCACCTAACAAATCCAAACAATTCAGAACAATAGTACAGTCTTCTATGCCCTGGGTATGTAACCCTGCAAACATTTTGTAACTAAACTGAACTGGTTAAAAGGTTCTGGGAAATTTGCCATCTATTTAGAAAACTCATGACGATATTTTACAGTGCTGGGGTACTGGAAGAAACCTTCCAAATCACCTGGTCCAACCCCATCATTTTACAGATGAAGGCCTTGGGAAATAAACTGGCTGTTACAACACACTGAAGACTCTATAATTTAAACATCTGCTCAGTTTTAAGGTGACTGACAAGTTTGGAGAGAAGGGATATGAAATAAAACCTCCTAAACATTTTTTAGTGGCACAGTAATTATGATCAACACACCTGTTAAATGAAGAAGCAGTAAGGACTGTGATGGAAGTATACCCCCACTCCGATGTCAGGACCATTTACATCTGGAAAACTGAGAGGTTGAAAGCTGTCAGAGCTAACATATTGAATCTGTGAGTCAAGGACCAGGAAGAGAACTCAGGAGCTCTATCCAAAGTCTACTGGCCTAAGCACCAAACACTGGTCTTATTTTATACGTAAACACTGCTCCAGGAGTCAACCTTATGAGATAGTGCCTTCATTTCCAGAAAAGCAGAGAGCTGAGAAAATGATCCAGGCATAACAGAAGTACAAGACAACTGATTTGACAAAGGAAGGGTGACTTAGACCTTAGCTCAGTTTTCAGCAGACCCCTAACCAGCAGCATCAGCATCACCTGGTTGCTTGGAAAAAATGCAGAATCTTGGGTCCCATCCAGACTCATAGAGTAAGAATCTGCATATGGACAAGAATCCCAGGTCCTCCCACCCTCATTAAAGTTTGAGAAGTACTTATTTAGATAACACAGCAGCAAGAGAAAGTATAATTAACTACTTGCAACCTCATTCAGGGCTTCTGGTGGCTCAGTGGTAAAGAACCTGCCTGCTAATGCAGAAGATGCGGGTTCATTCCCTGGGTTGGGAAGATCCCCTGGAGGAGGGCATGGAAACCCATTCCAGTATTCTTGTCTGGGAAATCCCATGGGCAGAATCTAGTGGGTTACAGTAAATGGGGTGGCAAAAGAGTTAGACACGAACAACAACCACCACAGTCGATTCAAGTTGCTGAAATTATTACCTCTATTACCAGCTCTTTCTCTAAAGCTTTTGATCTTTAAGCCTTATTTTAAATTTTAAGTGGTCTAAAATTTAGCCTAAATTTTAAATGGTCTCAATGAATATCTTACTAAATAGTAATATTTGTTGACAAAAATTCAACTAATTATCAAGTTAAGAAGACAAAAAGAATTTTATTTGAGCCATACTGAGGATTATAACCTAGCAAGTAGATTCTCAGAAAGCTCTAAGAACTCTCCTACCTGCTAGAAGTCAAAGGCACAGTCACAGACATTTTTGAGACAAAGGACTGTACATCAAAATGACATACTGATGTTTTACATAAAGTTCATCAAGGATACATGGTCCAGGTAGGCACAGACAAAGCGGGCAACTAGTCATCATGACCCTGTACAAAGCTGGGAAAGAACACTATTATTTTAAGTTACATCGTTAGTGTCAGAAGAGAGAAAAAATTGATCTTTACGGTCGAGCAGGCACTCCCATTCCTGAGAAGCTCAGGCTAACGTGGGTCAATGTGCAATGTGGTATATACTGCACAAGGGGGAGGGAAGGAGAGGTCCAAATACACAGAGAGAGTTTGATGGTTAATTTTTTCTTGCCCTGCCTTAAAATAAAAATTTTATTTCATCACCTTTTCTTACAAAAGACCTTAAAATTTTTTTTAAATGTATATAAATATTCTTGGAGTTTTACTGTTTCCCAGGGTCATATAGATTATGAATTGAAATATTTTTCCCTGCTATTTTCCGTTGGGGTTACAGTAGGAATATGACCAATATTTCTTCAGTTGGGAATTAGAAGCCCCAGGGAGATCTGGTGAAGGAGGAAGACTGGATTCAGTATAGACATGTTTCCCTAGCAAAAAAAAACCCAGAAACTTGAGGTAAGAGAATTTTATGATCAAAAGATTGTGAAGGTCACATGGTCTAACCATAGTTCCAAAGATGAATTCCTTTTACACCATACATGTAGTCTCTGCTTGGACACTCCTGGTGATGTGGAACTCACCACCTCCAAAAGCCACCCATCCCATCTTTGCACACTTCAGTTGTTAGAAAGATGCCTGAAATGTGTTTCCCTGTAGCTTTCAATAGCTCTACAATCAGTAACCCCACAATTATTGTCTTTACCATTAGTGTATCCCCATTATCAATTTTCCATTATGTTTCCTACTGGAATTGTTTTAACAGAGAAAGTCAAAGAAACAAGTTTTATGTATTTATTTCTCATAGGACTGGGGCAGCTTGTACTAGTGGGGTGTATGAAAATTTTATTTTTGACTTTTATTTTGAAGTACCTTAGGAAAACCTCATGTGTACAAGAGGGATATTAAAATAAATTATCACAAGTTACAGAGACTATAACTAAGGACATACTCATACCATAAACATAGTATAGGGATAATATGATCCTTAAATACTGTTTTAGCTCTAAGCTTCTGGGGAGTCAAAGCAGGTATGAAATAGGACAAGATGGTGTTGCTTCAAAAGTATTTGAGACTCTCTGGCCTAAGGAACTCATAGGTTTCAGCCCTGGAAAGTGTCTTAGATCAAGTGTAAGCCCACCTCTTAAAGAGAAGGAAGTGTTAGTGTTAGATGCTCGGTCCTGTCTGACTCTTTGTGACCCCATGGACTGTAGCCTGCCAGGCTCCTCTGTCCATGAAATTCTCCAGGCAAGAATACTGGAGTGGATAGCTAACTCCCTTCTCCAGGGGATCTTCCTAACCCAGGGATCAAAGTCAGGTCTCCTGCATTGCAGAGATTCTTTACTGTCTCAGCCACCAGGGAAGTCCCACAAAAAAGGAAACTGAAACCCAAAGAGGCTACCTAAATTGCCCAATATTGGGCATCCAGTCAGCATCGGAGCCAGGCAATAGAGTGTCGTCACTCATTTTTGCTACAACGTTGGACTTTAAGTCTTCCATTTGTTAAGGAAGCTTGTTCAGCACAAAAATCAGAGATATAACCCCCCATTACTGGGCCAACTGAGGGTGATGACTATGGACATTCCCAAAGCAAACCTAAGCCATTCTAGCCTCCCCACACAGACTTCAAATCCCCACATTCACAAATCTAATATCAGATAAGAAAGTGACATTGAAGGCACAAGCCATCCTCCTTCATACCGTTTTCTATGATTCCATTTGTCCCTACATATCCACTGATTCTGAACCACCCAGGTTTTCCACTAAGCAGCTGGTTTTAATCTCCCATTTAAAATATCTCTTTCTAGAATGGCATTGAAACATGTTAAAAAAAAAAAAAAAAAGAATACTGTAGTGGGTTGCCATTTCCTTCTCCATGATACTGACATCACTTCAGAATTGCATATTTTATTGCTCTGTGACTATTTCAATAATTTGAATAAAGTTTGTGAAATATTTAAAAAAATAAATAAATAAAATATTCACTTTGTTTGTAAAATAAATAAAAATAAAAAAAAAATAAAATATCTCTTTCTGATGAGAGGTTATTTGCTTTCAGAACAGAAATACCACTGTGAAACATGTCATTCCTTCTGAAACACTTGAAGCTAAGGGCTCATAGCACACTGAGCGAGTCATTAGTGAAAAGTAAAAGAGTATAAGCGATCAATTTATCCAGGCATCTGAACATCAGACATAGCCAAACAATAGTCAGAGAATCCCTTTTACCATCTATTTTTAAAACCAATAACATTTGAAAGAATAGTCTGTTAGTGCACATGCCATGAGGCCGGTACAGTGCCAACACAGCCACGGTGTGCAGAAAGATGGACAGCTGGTGGGCCACAGCAGCCTGCCCCCCAGATCACACTCTCACGCTAAGCAGTGACAGACACTCATCCTCTGCAACAACCAGTTGCATCTCACTTCTCTGTGAGTTTCAGCAGACCCCTCCAACCAACGAAGTACAATCGTGCACGTATGAATTATGCATTTTTTCCTATCCTTGTGTCCTTCTGAAGTAAAGATAAGCAAACTCTGGAAAAATCCCGGTCCCAGGAGTTTCAAGTGAGACATCTTCTACACTCACACTTATCATTTATATTGCAGAAAGGCCTGGGATGCTACTATGTCAGGTCACCTGGTCATATTTATTGGTTTGGAGCAGGCCATTCCTGGGATAAAAGCATCTAGGAACTCTACTAGCTTTTTAAGGTCACTAAGAATTTGTGAATTCTTGATTCACAAATCAAACGACATGGGGTGGATGAGTCAAATTTTAATGACCAAGGCACACCAGGGATAATTGGGGGTAGTTACATCGCTCCATTATTTTCCAGGTTTCTTTGCTGGCATCAGGTGTATAAGAGCTCAAATGGCAAGAGAATAGGAGATAAACACATAGCTTGCTCATAGCCCACAGTGAAGCAAAAATAGAAATCAAAAAGAGGAAGAAAAGCTGTGACAGGCATCCATCCCAGAGCACATCTTCCGGTACTGCTAACCGGAGCATTTGTCACACTTCCTGGGGCCACTGAAGTCATTGGTCCTGGCAGAGAGGCTCGGAATTCTCCCATTTTAAAAGGAGAAACAGGCAAAGGACAGAAACTAGGCTGGTGGAAAATAGAGAAGGGAGGCGTTTCTCTATAATCATGTAACCCAAAAGTGTCACCTTTTCAACCAAAATCTTAAGGTCACCTGATGGTAAAAAATGGAAGTGGCTTGCAGCAGGAAGGTTGGAAGTCATAGTCTTCACATCTCCACCAAACTAAGTCTCAAACTCCCACCCCCACTGCCCTCTAGGCTGGAGTCTCTGTCCACTGTCTTCTGAGGTGTAGACAATCCTAAAAAGAGGGCTTATCATAGCACAGAACCCAAGGAAAAGTGTCATCTTTCTTTCCTGTGGTCCAGGAGACCTACCATCCAGGAGACCTAACCTACCCTATTCTAGGATGAGACAATCCCATCCCAGAAATAGGCTGCTCTATACCAGTAAATACGACTGGGGCTCTCAGCATAGTGAGGTCTAGGCTCAGTCTGTAATAGGAATGATGACCATTAACACCACACTGCCTCGCCTGAAATGCCTGAGGCCTGGATGGGTCGTTTTTTCCAGGGCTTGCATATCTGTACTCCAGAAGAGACCCTTACCTTCAGAAATGGCCTTCTTCACAGCTGCTACGTAAGTCTCAGGCTCATCGTCACAGGTGAGCTCCTGCCAGTGCGCCCAGTCTGGAAAGAAGTCCAGGAACTCCTCGCTGTCCTGTACCCCGCAGAGCAGCCGCACCACGCGGTGTGGAGGATGAAAGGCTCTCTGCAGCAGGGGCAGCAGGCTCGGCTGGCAGAAGCTCTGCACCAGCTCGGCAGACAGCAGCACCACAATGCAGCGCACGCGGAGAAAGAAGCTCAGGTCCTCGGCGGAGAAGGACGTCCTGGGGCTCAGCCTGTAAGTCAGCGTCTTCTGGCTTCGGACCTGCCGACTGGAAAGGAAAAGGTCCTGGAGGTACTGGCACCACTCCTCAGCATCTCGGCTGTAAACGATGAGGATGTCGCATCCTCCCAGCATCCCTGAGCAAGAAGGAGACACGGAAGCACGTTAACACGCCTGCTCGCACTAGGGCTTCCCATGACCTGCGAGAGTCTCCATCCAGACGAGGGGCCTGGCACCCACAATCTCTCACGCTCCACCCCCAGCATACCTGCCCAACTTCTTTCCCACTTACAGCCTGTGTTCCTACCATTCCAGACTCCCTGCCATTGTCCAAACGCCCCATGCTGTTTTAGATCTTTGCATACGCTATTGCTTCTGCGGGTATCCTCTCCCGCAAATGGCTGATGTAGTACAGGACGTCAATGATGAGAGAAACTGCAAGCACTTACCTAAAGCTTACTACATTCCAGCTTGTCCAAGCTTATTGCCTAGAAAATTCATTAGATCATCACAGTAACCTTCCAAGATACCACTACTAGCCAGATTCTAAAGACGAGAAAACTGAGGTATGGCAGAGTAAGTAATTTACCCAAGAGCCCCAGTGGCAGAGTTAGAATTTGAACCGAGGCAGTTTGATCCCTGGTGGCTCAGATGGTAAAGGTTTGATTCCTGGGTTGGGAAGATCCCCTGGAGAAAGTGATGGCTATCCACTCCAGTATTCTTGCCTGGAGAATTCCACAGACAGAGGAACCTGATGGGCTACAGTCCATGGGGTCACAAAGAGTCAGACACAACTGAGCACCTAACACTTTCACTTTCAGTTTGATCCCAGAACCTAGCTTTCCCAAACACAGTGGTTACGAGCACAGATCTGGCATCAGGCAGCCAGACTTAGCATGGTGGCTTTCTGAAGCAGTAGCCGTGAAACCCTGGGCAAGTTGCTTACATTTTTCTAAACCTCATTTACTTATCTGTAAATGGAAATATAAAGGCAATATTTATCAGTGTTTTGTGAGAATTAAATTAAATATGTTATGTAAATTGCTGAGCATAGTGGCTGGCATGTAGTAAACCCTCAGCGATTGGTAGCTGGTGTCATTATACTCACAGTAATGTAAACATGGCATTAATGTAAAGGCAACCATGGTTGAACTAACACGTTGACCTACACAGTGCCTTTTATAAGGTGCCCCTCACCATGCCTGGTCTGTCACACAGGCTTTCTTCTTCTTGTAATAAAGCACAAATGCCAGAAACAGAGTCCAAAGCCTCAGAGAAGTGTTGAATCTTTGGGGGATCACAAAGTGATCCCAAACTCCTCATTTACAGATAAAAGATATACTTCATCTGAGAAGATAAAGGAATTTATTTAAATTTACATTCAGCAAATTAGTTCAGAGTCTGGACTGAAACTCAGGTTGCCCCCTGGTTTCCTATCCCGTCCTCTTACCAACTTCACCTGCTACCTCCCAGCAGGAATTCTGTCAAGAATCTTATGAGCAATAACTCTTGTTTTCCATTATGGAAGTTCAGAGAAGCTTGACTCTTAACATAACACTTGTGAGTCCTCATTTCCCATTAATTTGATGAACTATTCTAAGGGATTTGGAAGTGGTGAGTAGAGAAGTATCTACGAATCTAACAAGGCAATAGGGAGCCTTCCTCCCACTCAGAGATGGAAGCTGGGAGTTTTGTGAAACGGACTCATCTAAGTTGTGGATTAGCACAATTAAATGCCATCCTTGGGCCACATTTATCTGAATGTCAGAGGCAGGACTGGGGCCAGACCTGAGCTTCTCAGTTCTGAAAACATCATGGAAGGAAGTCCCATTCCTGGCCCCATCCATCTCCATATTCAAAATAAAAAAAGACATATAAAATGCAAACCCAACACAGTTCTGATATCCCCCCAGGATGACAGTGCCAAATCTTTTAAAACAGTAAATAAAACAAAAATGTGATGCTTCTCTTTGGAGCCCCTCATTCAGTACTAATATAAAACCCAGTAGGCTTCCAGTAGACACAAATGCATCAGCCTGTGAGTCCTTTTGAAAGGAAGGTGTGCAAATTTTAAAATAAGGCAATTTGAGACTGGAATAAAAGCCAGCAATTCTGAAGACACCATGGACATCTGTAGCTCTGTGGCGAACTCAATTCTGAACGTGGTCTGTTTCCTCAGTTTTGAATAAAACAGTCCCTTTTAAGAATGCTTACTCTGGTCCCAGAGTTAAGTAGATCAAGGACAAAATTTAAATGTATCAATGGTGCAGCCTTTCATAAAATGAAATCTGTGCCAATTGAATCTTTTTTCTTCTGTGTAGAATATTTCTTTGAACCTCGATGGAAAAATAATTTCTGCACTACAAAAGGAATAAAATTGGCAAAGCTACATAACTATGGA
>SJYQ01001025.1:934660-944920 GCA_006410935.1 Redunca redunca
TCATACTGAGAAAAACCAGAGTTAACATCCAAATATATCTGTCTTCTTTATGCTCCTCCTCCCTACGTGGCTGTTTTATACTAAGAAGCGAATGTTCTTCTAAATGTAAAGGATAATTGCAAATGAATGGGCATGAATATGGCCCATCAGGTAGGCAGTGTGCAAGACTACATTTCATTACAATATGAAGGATGCAAAGTTAGTGATGCTGTGCTCAGGATTTACTTAAAAGTATAAAAGTAAGAAGCTGTAGTCACATACCCTCCCTCCACATACACACAGACACAAATATACTAGCAAATATCATGTCAATAGTTTATGCAAAAGAACTAGAAGGACGGTAAGGTCTCAGAAGAGGCTGGCTGTGGTCCCATACATTAGTGATGGAGAAACCATGGGTAATGTTTTCAACAGGGTTGACAAGTGATGGCTAAAGAGTGAGGAAGAAGGAAGAAAGTGATTTCTGAGAGCACCCTTAAAAGGTACTTAAGAAATACCCTTAAGAAGGAAACATGGGTCTCAGAGCATTGATTGTCTTAGCAGGAAAGCAGCAATGGTACATTGCCTGACTATGTAGATATGAGTGATTTATACCACTTTTCTAAGGAGTCTGCTCAGTTGCTGAGTCATGTCTGACTCTTTGTGACCCCCTGGATTATAGCATGCCAGGCTTCCCTGCCTTCACTATCTCCTGGAGCTTGCTCAAACTCATGTCCATTGAGTCGGTGATGACATCCAACCATCTCATCCTCTGTTGTCCCCGTCTCCTCCTGGCCTCAATCTTTCCCAGCATCTGGGTCTTTTCCAATGAGTCGGCTCTTTGCATCAGGTGGCCAAAGCACTGGAGCTTCAGCTTCAGCATCAGTCCTTCCAAAGAGTATTCAGGCTTGATTTCCTTTAGGATTGACTGGTTTGATTTCCTTGCTGTCCAAGGGACTCTCAAGAGTCTTTTCCAGCACCACAGTTCAGAAGCATCAATTCAGTGACTCAAAAGCAAAACAACATCTTTAAGACAAGTTCTGGGGCCATGGAGGAGCGAGTACTCGGTTCACCCTGGATCCTGCCTCGCCACTTCATGCTCCTCCGTTAAGAGCACATCACAATACCTCCTACTCATTAAAGACTTCTAGCCATCAAGAAAACTTTAAATGTTAATAATAGGGGAAACCAGGTGTGCAACATATGAGAATTCTCTGTACTATCATCCCAATTTTTCTTTAAATCTAAAACTTCTAAAATAAAAGTTTAAAAATAGAATTTAAATAAAAAGCACTTAAGGAGTTCAGTTCAGTTCAGTCATGTCTGACTCTTGGCGACCCCATGAATCGCAGCATGGCCAGGCCTCCCTGACCATCACCAACTCCCAGAGTTCACCCAAACTCATGTCCATCAAGTCAGTGATGCCATCCAGCCATCTCATCCTCTGTCGTCCCCTTCTCCTGCCCCCAATCCCTCTCAGTATCAGTCTTTTCCAATGAGTCAACTCTTCACATGAGGTGGCCAAAGGATTGGAGTTTCAGCTTTAGCATCATTCCTTCCTAAGAACACCCAGGGCTGACCTCCTTTAGAATGGACTGGTTGGATCTCCTTGCAGTCCAAAGGACTCTCAAGAGTCTTCTCCAATACCACAGTTCAAAAGCATCAATTCTTCAGCGCTCAGCTTTCTTCACAGTCCAACTCTCACATCCATACATGACCACAGGAAAAAACCATAGCCTAGACTANCAAAGTAATGTCTCTGCTTTTGAATATGCTATCTAGTTTGGTCATAACTTTCCTTCCAAGGAGTAAGCTTCTTTTAATTTCATGGCTGCAATCACCATCTGCAGTGATGTTGGAGCCAAAAAAAACAAAGTCTGACACTGTTTCCACTGTTTCCCCATCTATTTCCCGTGAAGTGATGGGACCAGATGCCATGATCTTCCTTTTCTGAATGTTGAGCTTTAAGCCAACTTTTTCACTCTCCTCTTTCACTTTCCTCAAGAGGCTCTTTAGTTCCTGTTCACTTTCTGCCATAAGGGTGGTGTCACCTGCATATCTGAGGTTATTGATCTCTTCTGGCAATCTTGATTCCAGCTTGTGCTTCTCACAGCCCAGCATTTCTCATGATGTACTCTGCATAGAAGTTAAATAAGCANTTTCCAGTCCTGTGGCCACTGCTGAGCTTTCCAAATTTGTTGGCATGTAGAGTGCAGCACTTTCAGAGCATCATCTTTCAGGATTTGAAATAGCTCAACTGGAATTTCATCACCTCCACTGGCTTTGTTTGTAGTGATGCTTTCTAAGGCCCACTTGACTTCACATTCCAGGATGTCTGGCTCTATGTGAGTGATCACACCATCGTGATTATCCGGGTCGTGAAGATCTTCTTTGTACAGTTCTTCTGTGTATTCTTGCCACCTCTTCTTAACATCTTCTGCTTCTGTTAGGTCCATACCATTTCTGTCTTTTATTGAGCCCATCTTTGCATGACATGTTCCCTTGGTATCTCTAATTTTCTTGAAGAGATCTCTAGTCTTGCCTAGAGTTAGACTCTTCTAAATGGAAATCTACTTAAAATGTCTCATTCCTGAGGTTTGGTGCTAAATTACACTCACCCCCTTTGAGTGAAAGTACAGGCATCCTTCAGAGTTATTGCAGGTTTGTTTCTTTGGCTGCTGCTGCTAAGTCGCTTCAGTCGTGTCAGACGCTGTGGATCCCATAGACGGCAGCCCACCAGGCTCCCCCATCCCTGGGATTCTCCAGGCAAGAACACTGGAGTGGGTTGCCATTTCCTTCTCCAAAGCATGAAAGTGAAAAGTGAAAGTGAAGTCACTCAGTCGTGTGCAACTCTTCGAGACCCCATGGAAGGTTTGGTTCTAGACCACCATAATAAAGTGAATACTGCAAAATCAAGTCTCCCAAATTTGAGGGTTTCCCAGTGCATAAAAACTTATAGTATAATGTGTATTCTGTTAACTGTGTGAAAGCATTAAGTCTAAAAAAAAAAAAAACCAATGTACATACCTTAATTAAAAAATGCTTTATTGCTAAAAAATGCTACCATCTGAGCCTTAACCATGTTTTGCAATAGTAAAATCAAAGGTCACTGATCACAAATCATAACAAATATAGTAATAATGAAAAAGCTTGAAATATTGTAAGAATTACCAAAATGTGACAGAAAGACAGGAAGTGAGCAAATGCTGTTGGAAAAAAAATAACGCCAATACTATTGGTTGATGCAGGGTTGCCACAAACCTTCAATTTGTAAAAAATAAAACTCGATATCTGCAAAGCGCAATAAAGCCATGTGCAATAAAATGAAGTATGCCAGTACTTGAGAAGGAAGTGGTTAGTACCTCAGGCTAGTTAATATCACAGCCTACTTGGTCACCAACTCCTCGTGTGACTTCAGACCAATATACTCTGTCTAGGCAATTTTGCCTCAGTGTAAATGAAGACAATGGGATCTATCACCTTCCTGAATTTCACTCTGCTGCTGAAATTGAAACTTGGGGAAATTCTAGAACAGTCCAAAGTGGAAGTCAAAGTCCTTCCACAACCTGCTGGGACTAAACGTTTTGTCGGGGACTCTCTCTCATACAAAGTGGAAGTCAAAGTCCTTCCACAACCTGCTGGGACTAAACGTTTTGTCGGGGACTCTCATACGTAGGGACACTCTTTTCTTCAATGAGTCCCTTCCTTTAATCGTAAGTCACTTCTGCACACGTGCCAAATCCTTCCTCCATTTTTGTTTGTTTGTTTATTTAGAGAAATGAAATACATGAGCCAATAAGGAGTCCATAAATTCCAGACAGAAATAAGGAAGGGTCTTTATCCTTGAGGAGCTTAGAGACCAGGACTGGCTATCAAAGGAGAAAGGAGTGGAGAACAGCAGAGGCAGGGCTGGCTGGTGGCAACAGGGAGTGCCAGTGGTGGTGAGAAACACAGTGGCAAGGACAGCTCCCTTGGAAAGACCCAGAATCCACCCCAAAAAAGACCTGAGAAGAGCTTGGCAGCTTCTCAAACTACCCAGCCCAGATCACTCCATTCATCCAACCTGGAGTCCGAGTCTGACTCTGGGCGCCATATTGAAACGGGGTGTGGCACAGGAAGGTGACTGGAATAAGGAGAGATCTGGAAACAACACAAGGAGCTTCCAGACTCTGAAAGTGTCAAGTTTAGAGACTTGGCAGGAGTACTGAGGGACTTCGAGGATCAGACAGAAGGTAATGTGACAAATAAAGTTTAGGTCCCTTCAAGCTGTTTTGTCCTATAAGTCCAGGAACGGAAGAAGGATCTAGAGGTAAGAGAAGCCTTGTGGGGGTAGAAAAAGGTATGAGAGCTTTCTTCAAATACCTGGAGGCCGATACACAGAGGAAAGGATTCTAGTTTTCGCTCAACCAGGCTTGGCCACTTGGGAAAATCACTTATGGCTTCTCTCTCCTCTCTCTCAAGAGTAAATAGAACAGACATCATCAGGAGCCTACAGAATATTCCAGGGTAGGCTGACTCCAGTTCATTTCACCTTATTTTCCAAGTTTTTTTTCATATAGAGAGTCAAGATTCTCCTCAATTTCAACAAGCAAATATGTTGCTTGCTTTTTTTTCCAAAAAAAAAAAAAAAAAGAAATTAATGCTCACCCTTCAGTGGAAGGGAATTGAAGAAGACCACATGATTGGATCATAAGAAGAAACGAAGTTCTGATGCATGCTACAACTTGGATGAACCTTGAAAACATTATACAACGTGAAAGAAGTTAGTCACAAAAGGTCACATAATATATGATCCCATTTATACGAAAGTCCAGAGTAGGGAAATCTAATCTACAGAGACAGATAGTAGAACTTAGGGCTAGAGAGGAAGAGGGAACAATGGAGTGATGGCTGAAGCGTATAGAATTTCTCTTTGAGGTGATGAAAATGTTCTAAAATTGACTGTGATGACGGTTGTACAATTGTGTCTGATTCTTTGCAGTCCCATGGAGTGTAGCCCACCAGGCTCCTCTGTCCATGGATTTTTTTCAGGCAAGAATCCTGGAGTGGGTTGCCATTTTCTACTCCAGAGTATCCTCCCAACCCAGGGATCAAACTCACAATTCTTTAACCCTGCGAAGAGGCAAAGGAAGAGGAGAAAAAGAGGAAGACACGTAAAAGAGTGGCCTGGATGGCTCCAGAGACTACAGCATTCTGGCAAAGAGACAGTCTCATCACTCTCACCAGTGTGCCATCCACCATGGGATCTGGTACTTCCAGACCTCAGAAAGTCTTCCACTTGCAGAAACTGGAGTGGTGACTCACCGCAGAGGATGCTTATGGCAAGAAGACTTGACAGCTTTAACCGTTACAGACATACAGAGATGACACACTGCAGAGCCCATGAATGGGCCCAGGTTTGGCCACTGGGCTTGAGTCCCCGCATGAATAGAAGCACACAATTCTAGCCCCTTCGGCCACGCCTACTGGACACTGGTTGGGGGATGGTTTTCTCCACCCAAAGCATGCTGTTTCCTGGACTAAGGAGCCCAGGAACTGTTCCTAGCAATAGACGGAGGTGGGGGCATCACTGATCTTATCTCCTACTTCTCCCCAATCACCCACCTACTGTGGCCACTCTGGCCTGCTCCCTGTTCAAGAAATATATCATATCCACCCACTTATTGTTCCCCTGCCTAAAGCGCTCTTCCCCCACATGCCTCCTCTCCTGCGCTCCTTCAGGTCTTTGCTCAGATGCCCCTTTCTCCATGAGACCTAACCTGGCAGCCTCCTTTAAAAACGTATCTCCAACCCCCTTTACCCCTCTACTGTTTTGCCACCACACTTATCACATAATGTACTTTTCTTGGGCTTCCCAGGTGGTTCAGTGGTAAAGAAACTGCCTGCCAATGCAGGAGACACAGGAGGTACAGGTTCGATCTCTGGGTTGGGAGGATCCCCTGGAGGAGGAAATGGCAACCCACTCCAGTATTCTTGCCTGGAAAATCCCATGGACGGAGAAGCCTGGAGGGCTATGGTCCATGGGGTCACAAAGAGTCAGACACAACTAAGCATGCAGGCACATCGCACTTTCCTTATTCAATGTATTGCCTGCCTTCTCTCGCTGTTCCATAAGCTTCAAGAGTCATGGCTTATGTCTGTTTTTATTAAATATACACCTGACACCTAGAACTGTGCCTGCAATAAGAATATGTTGAATGAATTGATTCCCTCTAGTTAACTCTGCATGGGCTTTCGAATGGAATGTGTGCACTATGAACCTACTATTACCTTATTCATAATACAAGTTCTTCTAACCTCTAGTGCCCAGCTGGAGAGCCAGGAAGCTAAGGTTAGCTCCCTTCCCAATTCCCTTAAATACGANGTGAGAACTGCCCCCCACCGGCCCGCAGCCGGCCAGCTCCCTTCGTTCCCCTCATCGCTCACTCAGGGTAGGGGGGAGGCCGAGGGGCTTCGTTCGCCCCGCTCCCCGTGAAATCAGTCGGGTCGGCCACCAAAAGGCAGCCCGAGTTGGGGGAGCGTTGAGAGAGGAGGGAGGCAGAAGTGCTAGCTTCACGGCCTCTGCCATCTGGGGCGGGGGCTGTCAATGTGCACAGGTGGCCCAGCCATCTCCCCATTCCCTGGGGCTTTCTCCCTGAGCGCTGCCCGGGCAGGAAGGGGAGGGGGCAAGAAGGGGAAGAGGCATCTTCTCTGGCACCTGGCCCTGGTGCTTGGTGTTGCCCTTGATTACCCTCCAGTGACCGTCCTGTAATTCCTGATCTCCAGACCGCACAAGAGCGTTAATGATAACCTCATACGTCAAATGCACGGTATCGTGGTCATTGCCTTTTGTGCCTTTGAGGTAGCACCTATCATGGCCTTCAGGTTAGCGCTGAAGAAAGAGGCCAAATCTCTTGCTCAGACTCCCACAGAGAGCAGAAGCTCCCGGAGGTTCTATACCACGCCTGTTTGAGACCAGAGCTAGAGTTCTCCCTTAACCCTCGCGCTCGCCTGCCACGTCTTATCCACCTCCCTTTGCCGCTCCTGTAGTGGGTCTGAACGGAGCTATGCCCTTGCAGTCCTCAGCGATGTCCAGAGAGCAGAGATGACAGAGAGATAGATAGGTTTTCTGTGCAAGTGGAAAGAAATGAAAGACATTTTAAAATGGAAAAATCAGGGTTCAGTCCAAGAACTAGTTTTCTACTGTTGCCATAACAGATTACTACAAATTCAATGGCCTAAAATAAAATTTATTATCTCACACGAATAAGATATGAAATTAAAAGATGCAGTCGTGAAATCAGAAGATGCTTGCTCCTTGGAAGAAAAGCTATAACAAACCTAGACAGTATATTAAAAAGCAGAGACTTTATTTTGCCAACAAAGGTCGGTCTAGTCAAAGCTATGGTTTTTCCAGTAGCCATGTACAGATGTGAGAGTTGGGCTATAAGGAAAGCTGAGCGCTGAAGAATTGATGCTTTTGAACTGTGATGCTGGAGAAGACTCTTGAGAGTCCCTTGGATTGCTAGGAGATCCAACTAGTGAATCCTAAAGGAAATCAGTCCTGAGTATTCATTGGAAGGACTGATGCTAAAGCTGAAGCTCCAATACTTTGGCCACCTGGTTTGAAGAGCTGACTCATTGGAAAAGACCCTGATGCTGGGAAAGATTGAAGGCAGGAGAAGGGAACAACAGAGGATGAGATGGTTGGATGGCATGACCAACTCATGCCATCCAACTCATGGACATGAGTTTGAGCAAGCTTCAGGAGTTGGTGATGGACAGGGAAGCCTGACATCCTGCCGTCCATGGGATCACAAAGAGTTACACATGACTGAATGACTGAGCGGACTGATTATCTCACTCTTCTATATTTCAGAAGTCCAACATGAGCCACACCAGGCTAAAATCAAGGTGTTGGCAGGTTTTGGTTCCTTTCTGGAGTCTCTAGAAGAGAATGCATTTCCTTGCCTTTTTCGGCTTCTAGAGGAAATTACACACATTTCTTGATTCATGCCCCCCTCAGTCTTCAAATCCAGTAACATAACATCTTTCTGACCCTGCTTCCCTCATCACATATTTCTGTGTTTCCTCTGCCCTTCGCTTTTAAGGGCCTAGCAGTTACATTAGTCCCACACAGATAATCCAGGAAAATCTCCCTCTTTTAAGGTCAGCAGACTAGCAACCTTATTATCATCTACAAGCTTAATTCTTCTTTGCCCTGTAACAGTATATTCACAGGTTCTAGGGGTTAGGATGTGGACATCTTTGGGAAACAGGGGCATTATTCTGCCTACCACAGACCTGGAATTCTGAAAGAGGAGATAAGCTTACTACCTGCTATATGTGATAGCTATTCCTCATGTTCAGGATTTCTCTGGCCTCCACAGCCTGTCAGCCATACCTCCTACCCACCCCCAGCCCCCTATCAATGCACTGTCCCAACTCTGTACAGTTCATTCGGAGAACTTATATAGATCGTTTTCTGCAATTACAAGCAGCTTTTTAGACAAAGCCTAAGAACCTAGCCCTCTTTTGAGCTTCCTTCCTTACCTACCAAAATGGCCACTCCCCATGAAGTTTCTGCCACTTGTCTCCTTGGGGCATTTTGAGCAATGGCAGAGGCCATTTCCAGGTTGGACCTCCAGTTCAGAGAAACAAATTGTTGGGCATCTGCTATGTGGCCAGCTCTGCTCAAAGTGCTATCACTTATTCAGCTTGCATGAGTCTTTACCTGAAACCTGTGAGGTAGGCATGTTATTATCATCCTATTTCACAGGGGAAGAAACTAAGGCTCCAAAAAGGTAATCTGCCTGATCCATGGTCGCGTATTTAGAAGGATCAAAACTAGATTTTGAATTCAAATCCATGTGCTATGCAAGAGCTGACTCTCTTGTCATGGATTGTGACTCAGAAGCCACACCAGCTATGCCATGCCAGTTCCATGGTCTCCAAACCCAAAGTGACTGTAATAACAGAAAAAAGGAGTGCTGCGATCACTGACTGCATACCCAAAATCTACTGTCCTTAGTAACACAATCACCCCTTTATTTCGAGAGAGTAATGTGCCCCACTAAAAGACTTCATTCCCCAACTTAGAGGAGGCTAAGAAGGAAGTGGAAGTCATTAGCTGGGGGATCCAAAAAGTTCCCTATTGTGTGCTTAACTCCGCTGCCAGATACTCCTCTTGCCTTTTCCTCTCTTTTAGTGCCTACTTGGAATGTGAATGGATGGCTGGAGGGCTGACAGCCCTGTTAGATTTCAAGGTGACCATGTGAATGGAACTGCAGAAGGAAATGGCAACCCACTCCAGTATTGTTGCCTGGAGAACCCCATGAACAGAAGAGCCTGGAGGGCTACAGTCCATGGGGTCACAGAGAGTCGGCCTCGACAGAGTCACTGACACACACACATGTGAATGGAAGTCAGACACTAAGGAGAGCAGGGAACAAAGGTGGACAGAATCTGGTTCCTTACTGATCATGGAGCTCTCATACAAACTCCAGCCTTCCCACCTTCGAATTCTTTTACATGAAAGAGAAATAAACACATCTCTGTCTTGCTAGAGCCATGATTATTTGTGTATTCTGCTATACGTAACCAAACTTAATTCTTTATTGAAATGCGAATGGAAGCTAACATTTACTGAGCATCAGCTATAATTCATGAATTTTCTTATACTATCTTATAATCATCCCTCAAAATAATTCTGAATCACAAGTATTCTCTCCACTTCAGAGATAAAGAAACTAAGATTCAGAGATGCTGGTTTTTCCGGGGTCACTCCGTCGTCAGCATAACCGTGATTCAA
The DNA here is from genome assembly GCA_006410935.1 of Redunca redunca. Lineage (NCBI taxonomy): Eukaryota > Metazoa > Chordata > Mammalia > Artiodactyla > Bovidae > Redunca > Redunca redunca. The sequence goes on from SJYQ01001025.1 coordinate 944,430, forward strand.
ATCCAACGGATTCTAAACCCAAAGTCCATGGTCTTTTCCATGGCATAAGGACATACTGGATGACTTTAGAGAGTAAATAAAACTACTTCCTGAGGACACACAGGTGCTCTCAAGTGAGGGGTCCCCCTTGAGTCCTCGGCACTTCAAGTCTCACACAGATGGCGTCTTCATTTGTGCATGAAAGCAAGTCTTGCACGTTTTCTACTTCTTCCTTCTGAGGTGCTGAAGCAGGAAGTTTAAGCAGCTGTGAGAAAAAGTTTAGGACTTGGCCTCATATGCTCTTAGAATATTAAAGCGGGACAGGCCCTAAGAGGTCATTATTGGACACGTGTGGAAACTAAGACCAAGAGAGGCAAAGTGACCTTTCTAAGATACTTTGAGTTGGAAGCACAACCAGGATTAAAATCCTAGTCTTGATTCTGGTGTTTTTAGCTATATCTGACCACTTTCCCCCCCCACCCACGCCACAACCCCCCCCCCTCCTACCTACC
>SJYQ01001025.1:947409-987949 GCA_006410935.1 Redunca redunca
TTTTAAATGTATATTAATATTATGTATAATAATTACATTAAATTACATATTGGGTTGGCCAAAAAGTTTGTTCAAGTTCTTCCATAAGATGGTATGGAAAAATATAGAATGAACTTTTTAGCCAGTCTGATTTTTTTTTCGTCTTTGATGTTTAGCAGTTTGAGTATAATAAGCTCAGATGTGATTTTTCTCTGTATTATTCTGTATGAGGTCAACTAAGCTTCTTGAGTCTGTAATTTTATGTGTCTTACTAAATATGGGGAAGCTTCAGACATTTTTTCTTTAAATATTTTTTCTGCATAATTCTTTTTATTCATATCTTCTCAGATTTCATTAACACATGTGTTAGACCAGTTAATATTATCCTATAAACACTTATGTTTCTGTTCACTTTTTTTCAGTCTTTTTTTTCCTCTGTGTTCTTCAGATTGAACAATTCCTATTAATCTGTTGTCAGTTCACTGATTCTTTCTGCTGTTGTCTCTAAAATGCTTTTAAGCCCGACCAATGGATTTTTCAGTTCTAGAATTTCTATTTGGTTCTTTATTAAAATTTCTATTTCTCTGCTGATAGTTTCTCTTTGTTCAATCACTGTGAATACATCTTTCTTTACATCCTTGAATAATAGTTATAATAGTTCTTTGAAAACTCTTATCTGCTCATTGCAACATGTAGTACATCTTGGGGTCAGTCTTCACTGATTGCCTCTTCCCTTGAGGTGAATCCCATTTTCTTATTTCCTCATGCACCTAGTAATACTGGATGGTGGCCTGGATACTGTAAGTGATATTTGGTGAGACTGGTTTCTACTTTGCCTTTGAAAAGTGTTCTTCTAGAGGAGGTAGTGATTCTGGCTGCACTCAAACTTCCAACTCTGTCTTCTCCATTGTGGTGAGCAACAGCAGATCTGTCCAGTTCTTTCAGCTTTAACTGGGGTGCACAGAGTCTGCCATATATAGCATAGTATAGTTCAAGGGTTAGCAGACCATATCATCCTTCCTGAAATACTCAAGGGTGTTAGGTGACTGAGAAGACTCATACCGTGAATAGAAAGTGACTGAGCAATGCACCCAAATTTTGTGTTTTCTGGATAAGTGTGATGTCTTAATTTCCAACTTTTTAATTTTGCTAAGCAAGGACATTAAAAAAACAAAATCTGTCCGTATTATCACTATCATTTCACAAGAAAGGAAAGGGATTTTAACACCAAAAAATGTAGAAACAGTATGATTTCAGAAAAAAAAGAAATATTTTAAACTGAATGTATTCTGTGTTAGTAAAAATTCACCACATTGCATTACTTTTCTCCCTTGATGACTTGATGAAAATTCCGTTCCAGCTGGGTTCCCAACCTAGGAAGGGAACTGAGAATTTTTGTGACGAAAGTGCTAAAGATCTCAATGTTTGCCAAAACCATAGCTTTAAAGGAAATTTTAAAACAGAAAAATCAGGACAGTGTTTCCCAAACTTCAATCATGTGAAAATACTATCACAAATATTGTCATGGCTGCATTTCACCTGCTTTGTTTACTTTCAATGTTTTATTTCAGTCATTTGTTTACTTAAGTTTATTTTATTTTTTTATTTATTTTTTACATACTTAAGTTTATTTTAAAATGAAAGTCTTACATGAATACCATAAATGGAAAGCCATATCCCTTGCCATAAAGTCAAGAAAACACACAATGCTGGAAGGCCCTCAGCATGTAGCCACCTCTGTTGAAAAGGGAGATTAGCAGAGATTAGGGGTTCAAGTCATACCTGCATCAGAATGAAACTTTCTGTTTGATTTAAATTTAAGGACAGAAGAACTGAAAAGAACAATTTTCTCATTGTGCAATTAAATGTCATTCAATGTCATGTTCATGTACCATCTAAAATCACCTCCTAGTGAACTTATGGATGGGGGAAGGGATAGTTAGGGAGTTTTGGATCAGCATGTACACACTGCTATATTTAAAATGGATAACCAACAAGATTCTTCTATATAGCACAGGGAACTCGGTTCAATGTTATATGGCAGCCTGGATGGGAGAGGGGTTTGCCAGAGAATGGATACATGTATGCTGCTGCTGCTGCTGCTAAGTCGCTTCAGTCGTGTCCGACTCTGTGACCCCATAGACGGCAACCCACCAGGCTCCCCCGTCCCTGGGATTCTCCAGGCAAGAACACTGGAGTGGGCTGCCATTTCCTTCTCCAATGCATGAAAGTGAAAGGTGAAAGTCAAGTCGCTCAGTCGTGTCCGACTCCTAGTGACCCCATGGACTGCAGCCTACCAGGCTCCTCCGCCCATGGGTTTTCGAGGCAAGAGTACTGGAGTGGGGTGCCATTGTCTTATGGCTAAGTCCCTTTGCTGTCCACCTGAAACTATCCCAACATTGTTAATTGGCTCTATTCCAATATAAAATAAAAACTTAAAAAACAAGGAAGTGTATAAAGGGGAATGGAACTTCAATTATTTATTGTATTATATATTATAATTATATTACATATATTGGTCTTCCCTCATAGCTCAGTTGGTAAAGAATCGGCCTGCAATGCCAGGAGACCCTGGTTTGATTCCTGGGTTGAGAAGATCTGCTGGAGAAGGGATAGGCTACCCACTCCAGTATTCTTGCCTTTTCCTTGTGGCTCAGCTGGTAAAGAATCTGCCTGTAATGCTGGAGACCTGGATTCAATGTCTGGGCTGGGGAGATACCCTGGAGAAGGGAAAGGCTACCCATTCCAGTATTCTGGCCTGGAGAAATCCATGGACTACAGTCCATAGGGTCACAAAGAGTTGGACATGACTGAGTGACTTTCACTTTTCCCTTTCACATTATATATATTATAATTATATATTATATAAAAATTATATATCATATCAAAGCCTTCTTTGAAAGAGATATAATGAGATGAGAGTTATTTCATAAAAAATTTAAAATACATATAGAAAAGTTGCAATAGTACGATAAACTCCTTCCCCCAGTATTGAAAAATAAAATAATCTCTTATGACAAATAATAGTACCTTGGTAGATAGTCTATTGAATCAGAGGCACTATCACACTGTAATTAAAAGCACTGGCTAAATTAAAAAAAAATTCATCAGAGGTTTGGGCAGTTTGGAGCTCCCTTCTGCTCTCTCTTTTTGAGATAACCCACCTTCTCGGCTTTCCTGGTGGCTCAGAAGGTAAAGCATCTGCCTGCAATGCAGGAGAATCAGGTTCAATCCCTGGGTCAGGAAGATCCCCTGGAGAAGGAAATGGCAACCCTCTCCAGTATTCTTGCCTGGAGAATCCCACAGACGGAGGAGCCTGATAGGCTACAGACCATGGGGTCGCAAAGAGTGGGACACGACTGAGCGACTTCACTTTCGCTTTGTTTTCTCTCCCTTACAGCTGCTGTATCCTCTGAGTCTTCAAAACAGTTCGCTTGTACTTCTACTACCAAATATCAACGAGCCCTATTACATGGATGTTGTTTATTAATAAGCAATTGAAATTGTTGGTATATGTTGTAGTTACTTATAGAAAATTTTGAGCTTTTATTTAACAGCAATCTGCCTGTAGTTTAATCCATTTCACATACATGCGTAATTTGTGACTCTATCTTTAAATATGAAAGCTCTATTTTAATACACTTTTCTAAATATTTAATATTCTATATAAAATTATATCACAACATTTCTGTTTCCTGATATTTTTATTCTTNNNAGATAGCAAAATATTTGCTATCTCTTTGATTCGTCTAATAACAAAGTCCACAATTATTCATGACTCCTTTATAAACAGTTGCTTCTCATAAACAAACAACTGTTGCATAACAGGTAAATCAATGTATGCTTGCATCCACCAGAAAGAAGCTGATAGGTGAAATAAAACTGTGGGTACAGAGCAAGAGTGAAAAGCTGCAAATATAGTAGCTGAGCTTTGATTTGGGAGAAAATTAAAGTCATTTATACCTATTAAATTAAGCTTCCTTGTAATCATATTTATTACAATTTTTTCAACTTTATTTCACTTTTTAAGAAAACCAGCTTGATGGTGTATAGAAAGTAAAAAGAAGTGAAAGTCGCTCAGTTGTGTCCAACTCTTTGTGACCTGGAGTGGGTAACTTTTCCCTCTCCAGGGGATCTTCCCAACCCAGGGATCAAACCCAGGTCTCCCACATTACAGGTGGATTCTTCACCAGCTGAGCCACAAGGGAAGCCCAAGAATATTAGAGTAGGTAGCCTATCCCTTCTCCAGGGGATCTTCCTGACCCAAGAATTGAACCGGGGTCTCCTGCGTTGGAGGTGGATCCTGCATTGCAGACGGATTCTTTACCAGCTGAGCTATCAGGGAAGCCCTTCAGGGAAACTTCCCTATCAGGGAACCTGTTATGCAGCCAGTTGTTTGTTTATGATGGTGTATGATCCACCTGAAGTTTGACTTCCTCACAGGATGCGGATTGGAGCCAGACCTGTGGCAAAAAGCCATCACACTGCGAAATCCAGCGGTATTCCCTTCTAAATATTGACTCGACTCAGTGTCTGCCTGCTTCTTATTACTCTCTATAGCATTTAGGTATTGGTTGTTTCTGGTTTTTTGTCCCGAGTTTATCATGGGAAAATTGGTCTAATCGAGTTATCCCCCTATTGTCAGAAAATCACTAGCATTTTGAGCCCAATAAAGAGACAGATCAGCTGGACAGTCTCCTGAAGTGCTGCTCTCTAAGGAATGCTGAAGCATCACAGGAATAAATCAGAAATATGACAGAAGAGTGAAATAATGCCATGTGCAGCAATATGAATGGGCCTGGAGATTATCATATTAAGTGAAGTAAGCCAGACAGAGAAAGACCAATATCACATATCACTTAAAAAATGATACAGATGAACTTATTCACAAAACAGAAATAGGCTCACAGACATAGAAAACCAACTACAGTTACCAAAGAGAACAGTGGGGGTTGGGGTGGAGAGATAAATTAGGAGTTTGGGATTAATATACACATACAACTATGTATAAAATAGGGCTTCCCAGGTGGTTCAGTGGTAAAGAATCTGCCTGCCAATACAGAAGATGTAATTTGATCCCTGGGTCAGGAAGATCCCCTAGAGAAAGAACCGGCAACCCACTCCAGTATTCTAGCCTGGGAAATCCCTTGGACAGAGGAGCCTAGTGGGCTGTAGTCCATGGGGTCGTGAAAGAGCTGGATATAACTTAGCAACTAACCAACAATATGTAAAATAGGTAAACATGGACCTACTGTATAGCACAGGGAGCTATACTTAATATTTGGTAAAAACCAATAATGGAAAAGAATCTAAAATATATATATATGTATAACTAAATCATTTTTCTGTGCACTTGAAATTAGCACAATGTTATAAATTAACTATACTTCAAATTCACTGAAATCAGATTCATTATATTCTTTGCAGCCAAAGATGGAGACGCTCTATACAGTCAACAAAAACAAGACCAGGAGCTGACTGTGGCTCAGATCATGAACTCCTTATTGCCAAATTCAGACTGAAATTGAAGAAAGTAGGGAAAACCACTAGAATATTCAGGTATGACCTAAATCAAATCCCTTATGATATACAGTGGAAGTGAGAAATAGATTTAAGGGACTAGATCTGATAGATAAAGTGCCTGATGAACTATGGAATGAGGTTCGTGACATTGTACAGGAGATAGGGATCAAGACCATCCCCAAGGAAAAGAAATGCAAAAAAGCAAAATGGCTGTCTGGGGAGGCCTTACAAATAAGGCCTGTGAAAAGAAGAGAAGCGAAAAGTAAAGGAGACAAGGAAAGATATAAGCATCTGAATGCAGAGTTCCAAAGAATAGCAAGGGGAGATAAAAAGCCTTCCTCAGTGAGCAATGCAAAGAATAGAGGAAAACAACACAATGGGAAAGACTAGAGATCTCTTCAAGAAAATTAGAGATACCAAGGGAACATTTCATGCAAAGATGGGCTCAATAAAGGACAGAAATGGTATGGACCTAACAGAAGCAGAAGACATTAAGAAGAGGTGGCAAGAATGCATGGAAGAACTGTACAAAGAAGATCTTCACGACCCAGATAATCACGATGGTGTGATCATTCACATAGAGCCAGACATCCTGGAATGTGAAGTCAAGTGGGCCTTAGAAAGCATCACTACAAACAAAGCTAGTGGAGGTGATGGAATTCCAGTTGAGCTATTTCAAATCCTGAAAGATGATGCTGTGAAAGTGCTGCACTCTACATGCCAACAAATTTGGAAAACTCAGCAGTGGCCACAGGACTGGAAAATGTCAGTTTTCATTCCAATCCCAAAGAAAGGCAATGCCAAAGAATGCTCAAACTACCACACAATTGAATTCATCTCACACGCTAGAAAAGTGATGCTCAAAATTCTCCAAGCCAGGCTTCAGCAATACGTGAACCATGAAATTCCTGATGCTCAAGCTGGTTTTAGAAAAGGCAGAGGAACCAGAGATCAAATTGCCAACATCTGCTGGATCATGGAAAAAGCAAGAGAGTTCCAGAAAAACATCTATTTCTGCTTTATTGACTATGCCAAAGCCTTTGACTGTGTGGATCACAAGAAACTGTGGAAAATTCTGGAAGAGACGGGAATAGCAGACCACCTGACCTGCCTCTTGAGAAATCTGTATGCAGGTCAGGAAGCAACAGTTAGAACTGGACATGGAACAACAGACTGGTTCCAAATAGGAAAAGGAGTACGTCAAGGCTGTATATTGTCACCCTGCTTATTTAACTTATATGCAGAGTACATCATGAGAAACGCTGGGCTGGAAGAAGCACAAGCTGGAATCAAGATTGCTGGGAGAAATATCAATAACCTCAGAGATGCAGATGACACCACCCTTATGGCAGAAAGTGAACAGGAACTAAAGAGCCTCTTGAGGAAAGTGAAAGAGGAGAGTGAAAAAGTTGGCTTAAAACTCAACATTCAGAAAACAAAGATCATGGCATCTGGTCCCATCACTTCATGGGAAATAGATGGGGAAACAGTGAGAACAGTGTCAGACTTTGTTTTGGGGGGCTCCAAAATCACTGCAGATGGTGATTGCAGCCATGAAATTAAAAGATGCTTACTCCTTGGAAGGAAAGTTATGACCAACCTAGATAACATATTGAAAAGCAGAGACATTACTTTGCCAACAAAGGTCCATCTAGTCAAGGCTATGATTTTTCCAGTGGTCATGTATGGATGTGAGAGTTGGACTGTGAAGAAAGCTGAGCACCGAAGAATTGATACTTTTGAACTGTGGTGCTGAAGAAGACTCTTGAGAGTCCTTTAGACTGCAAGGAGATCCAACCAGTTCATTCTGAAGGAGATCAGCCCTGAGATTTCTTAGGAAGCAGTGATGCTAAAGCTGAAACTCCAGTACTTTGGCCACCTCATGTGAATAGTTGACGCATTGGAAAAGACTCTGATGCTGGGAGGGATTGGGGGCAGGAGGAGAAGGGGACGACAGAGGATGAGATGGCTGGATGGCATCACTGACTCGATGGACGTGAGTCTGAGTGAACTCCGGGAGTTGGTGATGGACAGGGAGGCCTGGTGTGCTGCGGTTCATGGGGTCGCAAAGAGTCAGTTCAATGTAAAAAGAACTGAAAAAAAAAGAAACATGGTGACAGTTTGCTCAAGTTTCCTCAGGTTACTCCTTCCATAGTAGATGAAATGCAAATTGTTTCTTCTGTTGCTTAAGTAAACACAGTTCTCAGATAGACATTGGAGAACTTTAAAAGTTCATTGATTCAGACATGACTCTAGGTCAATACATATCTAAGTCATTCTTTCAAAAGTTGTATAATACTCCATGGTCACCATAATATATCAATTCTTTCCTACTGATGAAATTCAAAGTAAGTTATTTTTCTTCATCTTTTGATTTTGTTTATAGTTTCTTTTGTTATATAAAAATGCATTTACTTTTAGGAGGTAATGTGTGACTATTATTTTCAGGTACTCGATCACTCAGTCGTGTCTGACTCTTTGTGACCACATGGACTGAAGTCCTCCAGGCTCCTTTGTCCACGGGATTTCCCAGGCAAGAATACTGGAGTGAGTTGCCATTTTCTCCTCCCGGGGATCTTTTGGACCCAGAGATTGAACCCACCTCTCCTGCACTGGCAAGCAGAGTCTCTATCACAGAGCCACCTGGGAAGCCCATTATTTTCAGGTGGCGACTCAGTTTCCGCATTTTATCTTTTCCTTCAGAAGCTCTTCTTTACTTTACGATCTTATAAATAATTCCGCACATTTGTATCTAATATTTTTATATTTCACATTTAGGTTTTTAATCCATCTGGAGTTTATTTTTGCATGTGATGTGGGGTAGAAGTGTAACCACGTTTTCTTCCAGATGGATCATCAGTTCTGCCAGCACCATATATTAAGTAAACCATCTTTCCCCTCTAAACAAAATGTCATCTTTATATATATTAAGTCCCCACTTGAATTTGTTTCTGGACTCTTTATTATGTTCCACTTGTCTTATTTATTCTTATGCTATGTATGGTTTTATTATAATAGTATTACAATAAATTTTATTATCTTGTGTGTAACGTAGGAATTGTGTTCAGCTAGTAGCATAGATATAGATAACAGAAGCTTAACCAAGAAGTAAGTTTATTTCTTTCATGTAAAAGAAGTCTGGTACAGTAGGCTAGGGTTGGCATGGTGGCACCATGTTCATTAAGAATCCAATCTCCTTCTATTGCTAGGCTCAGCCATCTTTAGCAGTGGCTTTTTCTCTCAGGATTGCCTCATGCTCCAAGACAGCTACTGAAACTCCAGCCATATATCCCTTATCCCAGTTATGAAGCAAGCAGAGCAGGGAAGGGCAAAAAAAGTACATGCAGCTGTCCAACATCCCTTTTAGGAAGTTTCTGGAAGTCCCACCTAACAAGTTTATTTATATCCCTATCTGAAAGTGAAGCATTTTAGTCTTTTAGTAGCTGGATATTGACTGTGAACCTAGCTAGTCTCAGCCCTCTCCCCTCCCATATCCTTTTTAATTTTTAAAAAATTGTTCTCAGACATTTATGTTTCTTAGTTAATACTTTATTTTTTAGAACTGTTTTAGATTTACAGAAAAATTAGGGATATGGTGCAGAGACTTTGCATCTACCCTTTTCCCATATATGTTCCGACCCTCCCACCACACACACTCACACACACACAGAATTCTGTTATTAACATCTTGCATTAATAAGGTACATTTGTTAACAATTGATGAACCATTATTGATAGTGTTACTATTAACTGAAGTACATAGCTTGCATTAAGGTTCTCTGTGTTGTACACCTGTGAGTTTTGGTAAATGCATAGTGCCCTGTGTCCACCATTACAATATCACATAGAATCATTTTACCATACTAAAAATTCACTGTGCCCCATTTATTCATCCCACTCACAACACCTCTGAACTCATGCTAATCACTTGCCTTTTTTACAGTCTCTATAGTTGCCTTTTTCCAAATGTCATGCAGTATATATCCTTTTCAGCTTCTTTAACAGAAATATACATTTAACTTTCCATCACGTCTTTTTGTGGTTGAGAACTCATTTCTTTCTATCACTAAGTAATATTATATTGTATTATATGGATATATCACAGTTTATCCATTCACATATTAAAGGACGTCTTGGTTGCTTCCAGTCTTTAGCAATTATGATTTAAACTACTATAAATGTTTGTGTGTAGGTTTTTATCTGGACATAAGCTCAATGTGTTTGGGGAAATATTAATACCTAGGAGCACAACTGTATGGCAAGATTATGTTCAGCATTGTGAGAAACTGCCCAACTATCTCCCAGAGGGCTGTACCAGTTTGCATTCCTATCAGCAGTGAATGAGAGTTCCTGTTGCCCAGCATCCTCTCTGACACTTAGTGTTGTCAGTGTTTTGAATTCTAGCTATTCCCACAGTTTTGTAATGTATTTCATTGTTGTTTTAATGATATAGGTATGATGTTCAGTATCATTTCATGTTGTTTGTCATCTGTGTGAAGTGTCTGTTCAGATCTTTTGCCCATTTTTTCAATCAGGTTGTTTTCTTATTGTTGAGTTTTAAGAGTTGTTTTTGTATTTTATATTTTGAATACAAGTCTTTTATCAGATACGTGTTTTAAAACATTTCCTCTCAACCCGTGCCTTGTCTTTCTATTCTCTGAAATGTCTTTTGTAAATTTTTTTTATTTTAATAAAGACTGTTTAATCAATTTTTTCTTTTGTGTATTATGCTTTTAGTGTTATATTGAAAAAGTAATAGCTAATCCTGTGGGGACCTAGATTCTCCCCTATATTATTGTCTGGAAATTTTAGTTTTTTTGGTTTACAGCTATATCTGTGATTCATTTTGAGTTAATTTCTGTGAAATGTGTAAGATCTGTGTCTAAATTCATTTTCTTGCATGTGAATGTCCAATTTTCCATTACAATTTATTGAAAAGACTGTTCTTTCTCTGTTGGATTGCCTGTTCCCCTTTGTCAAAGATCCATTGACTGTATTTGTGTCAGTCTATGTTTGGACTATCTATTCTGTCCTATTGATCTATTTGTCTATTCTTTTGTCAATACCACCTCATCTTGATTCTTGTAACATTAAAGTTAAGTCTTGTCAGTTCTCCAACTCTCGTCTTTTTTCAGCACTGAACTGCCTATTCTCAGGCTTTTGCCTTTCTACATAAACTTTAAAATAAATCTGTTGATACACACACACACACACACACACACACACACACACAAAAACTTGCTGGGATTTTTACTGGGATTAAATTGAATCAGTTTAGGAAGAATTGATATCTTAACAGTATTGAGTCTTCCTATTAATGAACATGAAATATTTCCCCATTTTTTAAGCTCTTCTTTGATTTCTTTCCTGGTAGCTCAATTGGTAAAGAATCTGCCTGCCATGTAGGATACCCCAGTTCTATCCCTGGGTAGGAAGATCCCCTGGAGAAGGGATAGGCTACCCACTCCAGGTATTCTTGGGCTTCCCGGGTGGCTCAGACAGTAAAGAATCCACCTGCAGTGTGGGAGACCTGGGTTCAACCTCTGGGTTGGGAAGATCTCCTGGAGGAGGGCATGGCAACCCCCTCCAGCATTCTTGCCTGAAGAATTCTATGGACAGAGGAGTCTGGTGGGCTACAGTCCATGGAGTCATGAAGAGTCGGACACGCCTGAGAGACTCACTTTCACTTGATTTCTTTCATCGAGTTTTGTAGTTTTCCTCATATAGACTATGTATATTTTTGTTAGGTTTCCATCTAAGAATTTCTCTTTCTTTCATTGCTAAGGTAAATGATACTGTGTTTTTAATTTCAAATTCCAATTGTTCATTGCTGATACGTAGTAAAGCAATGGACCTTTTATCTTGGAATCTTGCTATTATTATAGCTTAGTAGTTCTAGGAGTTTCGGTGTCAGTTCTTTGGGACTTTCTACATAGACAAGCATGTCATCTGTGAGCAAAAACAGTTTTATTTCTTCCTTACCAATCTGTATACCTTTTAGTTCCTTTTGTTATCTTTTTGTATTATCTAGGCATTTCAGTAAAATATTTAATAAGAGTGGTAAGAGGGAACATCTTTGCTTTGTTCCTAGTCATAGGGGGGAAACATCTATTTTCTCATCATTAGAGTGAGGCTAGCTTGAGAATTCCCTGGCAATTCAGTGGTTAGAACTCTGCACTCTAACTGCTGTGGTCCCAGGTTCAATCCCTGGTCTGGGTACTAAGATCCTGCAAGCCACATAGCAGGGCCAAAAAAGAAAAAAAAGAAAATGCTGTAAATTTTTGTAGATGTTCTTTATTAACTTGAGAAAGTTCTCTTCTGGTCTTAGTTTTCTGAGGGTTTTTACAATGAATGAGAATTAGATTTTGTCAAATGCTGTTCCTTCACCTACTGACGTAGTCATACATTTTTTTCTTTTTAGCCTGTTGATGTGATGTGTTACATTAATTGATTTTTTAAATGTTGAGCCAGCCTGGTATACTTGGAATAAATCCCACTGTGTTGTGATGTATAATTTTGTATACATTGTTGAGTTTGATTTGCTAATATCTTGTTGAGGACTTTTACATCTACATTCATAAGAGATACTGGTTCATAGTTTTCCTTCTTTATATTTATCTGGTTTTTGCATTAGGGTTATGCTGGAATCTTACAGTGAGTTAAGATGTGTCCCCTCTACTTCTGTTTTCTGGAGGAAATTATATAGAATGGGTATCGTTTATTTTTTAAATGTTTGGTAGAGTTTGCCAGTGAACCCACATGGATATGGTGCTTTCTGTTTTGGAAGGTTACTAGTTATCGATCCAATTTCTTTAATAGCTGTAGGTCTGTTTATATTATCTATTTCTCTTTGTATGAGTTTTAGTAGTTTCTGTCTTTCAGTGAATTTGTCTGTTTCATCTAAGGTAGCAAATTTGTGGGTACCGAGTTTGTTCTTTTTTAATAATATCCTTTTATTCTTTCAATGTCTAGTAGAGATGACTCCTTTTCCATTTCTGATATTCATTTTTTGTGTCCTCTCTCGCTTTTAAACTTGACTTGGCAAGAGGTTTATCATTTTTATTGATTTTTTTCAAAAGACAGGATTTTTTTTCATTAATTTTTCTCTGTTGCTTTTCTGTCTTCAAGTGCATTAATGTTTGCTTAAATATTTTTTCTTTTTTTCTGGTTGCTTTAGGCTAATATTTCTTTACTTCCTCTAATTTTATAAGGTGGAATATCTTGCTTCTTTTCTAATATATACACATAATGCTATAATTTGCCTTTAAGCCTTCTTTTTGCTACAACTCACAAATTTTGGTAAGATGTATTTTTGTTTTCATTTAGTTCAGCATGTTTTTTAAATTTCGCTTGACATTTCTTTTTTAACCCAGGCATTATTTAGAAGTACATTATTTAATCTCCAAATATATTGGAATTTTCCAACTATCTTTCTGTACTGATTTCTAGCTTAAATCTACTGTGGTCTGAGGGCATACTTCTACATGATTTCTATTTTTTAAAATTTGTTAAAATGTATTTTATGGCTCAGAAATATATTTTTATACGAACGTTCCAATCCCTTGGTCCTGTTTATTTATTTATTAGAGGAAACACGATTGGCAAAATATTGTGAAAATCTCCATCATGGAAAGAGTTCTAAAATTACTTTAAAACATAACAAATTTTCTGACACATAGCCAGGGATAAAACATTGGGATAAGCCATCATCATCATCATCATCATCATCAAACAAGACGGCTGTGGGTCTTTGTGTCGCCTCCATCTTCAAACTCTTCCTCTCAGACATGCTGTCCTTTTTCTTCTTTGACCACGCTGCGTGACTTTCAGGATCTTAGTGTTCTGACCAGGGACTGAACCCTAACCCTTGGTAGTGAAAGGGTACTGAATTGCCAGGGAATTTTGGCTCTTTCCCATTATTATTTAAACATGTTTGTCTCCCTCCCTCTCTCTTCCACTTCACAGTTTAGCCATATTTGACTTTCTTGATTGATAACTTTCAATGTCTTTGAAATTTGTGCCATGACTTGCCTGATCAAAAGCTCCATTTCTATTTAGATTTTCCGCAGGTGCTTTGCATCCCTCTTCTGTGATTTCCATTGGCTTAGGGTCACTTCCTTTTTCAAGGCTGCCCATCCTTCTGGCAAAAGTCCCTCTACAATCAGCAATCCAATCTTATCATATATATTATATAGAAATACAACATATTATTTAAAATCTTATACATATATTTTTCAAGTTCCTAGTTTTTCACTCTAAGAAATTCTCAGCCACTAGAAAATTCTACATACACTCAGTGAAATTTCCTCTTGATTTTGTAATTTCCGTCCTCAAATTGTTCAAGCGCCCAAGTAGCTGGGCAGGAAAGGGCCCCAGTTCCACTGTCTGTAGAACCCAGCAGGTGCTCCGCAGACCTTCTAACATGAACACTTCCCCTTGGGGCCCTGCCGTCTCCTCAGCTGCAAAGTCAGCCTCCAGCAGCAACCTCACCCCGCTTCGCTGGACCACAGCTTTGCTCAACTACCTACACCTCCTTCCTGGCTCTTGACACAGTTCACTCTCCTCTGCTTCTCACTCACTGTCCCTCTATCTGCTTCCTTGCTCCACTGAAACCCCTCCTGTCCCTTCCTCAGAAGGCAGGGAAGAGAACCCTGCCTCGCCTGCTCCTTTTTCCTTTATTCCTTTGACACTGTCCACAGACTTCCCTCTTCCCTCCCACATTCTCACGATTCTCTTCCAGTCTGTTGCTGTTGCTGTTTTACCTTTTAGTATAAAACAAGTACATACTTAACAGCAGACATTTGGTAAGCCCTGGTTAAATTAACATTCCTGGGGGCTTGATCTTCCAGGATATTGACTGTTGGCTGGCATTGGCTTAAAGGCCCAAGAAAAGGATTTGAAAACTCCATTCCATCTACTTAAGTGTTCCACTTTCACCAGAAAAATATTTTCTTAAAGGCAAAAATGAGAATTGTGAGCCTGGTATTGACTAAGATCCTTTTGAGGTCCATGCATGATTCCTCCTGTGTTATGTTTATCAAAATAGATTAGAATTCAGGAAACTATAGCAATGTAATAATAATAAATTCTAATGCAGAAAAATTTAAAACATGACTAAGTGATAAGTGAAAATAAAAACGGTCTGTAATTCCATCAACCAGCAATAGCATTTGGTTTCCTGATGCCCATGTGGAACACAGGCTTACAACCCCTCATCTATGATTCAGAAAGTAAAACCTTTTTGCTTTTGTTTTTTTAAGTTTGCAGCAAATCTGTTTGGCTGTGCAGCCTAATCCAAACTGAAGTAGCGCTGTTTACAGTCTTTAGTTGTCCCAATTAGTATGAATAGTCATGCTTCACTGCAGAAAGATTAATGGGTTTGGTTGCTGCCTCAAACAGACTGAATGTGTTTCATAATTGGGCACCTTTGTAAAATCTGAAAAACTCTAAATTCCAAAACACCCCCAGAGGTCAGAATTATGGACCTGAATACTAGAAAGAAGTGATGATAGTAATAATAATTGTCATGATGTATGACATCTACAAGTTCCAGGTACTACTCAGCCCATTTCATATATTAATTAAATTCTTATAGCACCCCCACAAGGCAGGTACTGTTATCTTCACATGAGAAGAGGATATATTGTACCTATTGTTTCATCGCTTGCTTTCTGCACTTAATATGTCTTGAACATCTTTCATTTGAATGACTATTAATCAGAAGCCGTATCTTCAGTGGCTGCATTGTGTCCCATTGTGTGGCCATGCTGTCGCTTAGCTAGCCCTCTGGCATTGGATACTTAGATTGTTTTCACATCCTTTCTCTCTGATGCATTTCTCCACGAGATCTTTCTCTAGAGATCAGTCGGTTGCTCCTCTCACACCTTTGACTTTGAGGAAAGCACCTGACGCTACTCATTGGCTCCTTGAAAGGAACCCCTTCCTGCTTCTTGAACATCTCCTATTATACATATAGATTTTGTATCCTAACAGGAACATGGCCACATCTCTATATGCCCTTATCGAATTTCCCAGTGTTTGGAGAATCCGTTCTGCCGTTATTTGGTCAGGATCTGAAATGATGTGACTCTCACTTCCTGAAACTTCTGTTTCCTGCCCTTAACTCCTGGTGGTTCCGCCAGTCTACTTCCTTCTTCATCTGACTTAGTTTCAGAGGGTCGACATGTCATCTAGATGATGTCTGATTCTTACTCCTTAACCCTAAGTATTTAGTCAAATAGGTCCTTTTGGGAATGTCTTTTAACTTTGATTCTTTTCCCAGATTTGGCACTAAAAGCTTCTTTTGCATTTGAATTTGTTTCCTGTGGCTGCTGTGATAAATTACCCCAATCTGAAGAGCTTAAAACAACAGAAATTCATCCTTACAGTTCAGGAGGCCAAAAGTCCAAAATCAAGGTTTGAGCAGGGTCTGGAGTCTAGGTGTTCTCAGAGTTAGGACCCCTTGAAGGGCTGGGGGACAATCCTGCCTCTTCCATCTCCTGGTGGTTCCAGGAGTTGCATGTAGGCTGCGTAACCCAGATCTCATCTCCGTCTTCACGTGGGCTTTCTGTCCCTTTGTCTCTCTTCCATGTCTCTCGTGAGGACACTTGAGATTGCATTTAGGGTCCACTGGGTAATTCGGGATGATCTCACCTTGACATCACATTTGCATACATCTTTTTGCCAAAGTAGGTCACTTTCACAAGTTTCAGGGGTCATGACGTGGGCATACCTTTCAGGGGCACCACCGAACCCATGCCAGCACCACTCTCCCCAAATCTAGGGACTGATTTTTCTCCCTTCACATTTTCCGAGTGGAATCTCTTGCCCTCCTTGTTCCCATCCAAGGTAGCCCATCCCCCTCAGAGATGTTTCACTCCTGTGGAGCTTATGAGGTTAAACAATGGTCACGAGAAAAATGGTTCCTTTGTTCGGCTAATCTACAAAAGAATCCCAAACCAGTTCTCTCACATACATTAAATATATTTTCTTTACCAAACTAAGTGTTGCTACTTGTGCTAAATCTACGGACAATTTTTTTTTCTTTACTGTAAGGACTAAAGGTTACATTCCAGGGAGGAGGAAATTCTTTCTAGAGTGTCTGCAATATCTTAAGTGCTGTTACATTACCTTGTTTAACTCTCATAACAACCCTGAGACTTACAGACCATTTTCTCTGCTTTAGAGAATCGAAAACTGAGGCTCAGAAAGGTTAAGTAACTCGTTAAAAATCACACAGTAACTAGCAGGACTCAGCTCTGTCAAACCCAATGGCCCTTAGATCTCTTCTCTACACCAAACTGCCTTTCGAGTTTTTATAGATAAGTGCAGCATGGAGACAGTAAATGACTCAGAGGTCACTAATGATAGTGACAGGACCGAAGCTTGACTCAGCTGCCAGTTCATTGTTCCTTCCATCACACCACACTGTCAGCGTAGAAGAGAGGTTATCATTTGAACCGACAGAAGGACACGTACCCTGACTGAGCTCAGAAAGTGCCTGAACTTTGATAGGTGAGCCTGAGTCTATTCTGTCTCCACTGCTGGGTGACGGATGCTCCTCAACCAGTCATTTGGCACCTTTGAAGTTCAGCTTCCTCCTCTGTAAAATGGCATGATAATGAAACTCACCTCCCCACATCGCTGAGAGGATTAAAGAAGGCATACTAATGAATAGGGAGTGAAGGTGTTCCCCAAATGGTAGCTGTGACAACTCTATATATTGCAATCCAATGTCTCTTTAAAATTAAAGATTTTTTAAACTATATAAGAAAAAGAAATTCATGCTTATAGTAAAGAATATAAAGTAAAACCTCTCCGCTCCCCAAAGATCCTAGCCCTTGTTCGTGGAGGTAGGTATTATTAACAGTATTTTCAGTATGATTCCACAAGTTTTTTGTGCGTTTGTAAGTATGTATTCACTGACTCAATGGACATGGGTTTGGGTAGACTCTGGCAGTTGGTGATGGACAGTGAGGCCTGGCATGCTGCGGTTCATGGGGTTTCAAAGAGTTGGACATGACTGAACGAATGAACTGAACTGAAGTATATATTCATTCATTGCACACATAGTTAGTGAAGTCGCTCAGTCATGTCCAACTCTTTGCGACCCAATGGATGTAACCTGCCAGTCTCCTCCATCCATGGGATTTTCCAGGCAAGAATGCTGGAGTGGGTTGCCATTTCCTTCTCCAGGGGATCTTCCCAACCCAGGTATTGAACTGTCACGCGAGTGTACATTCCTCGGTTCTTTTTTTTTTTTTTTTAATTTTTATTTTAACTTTAGTTTACTTTACATTACTGTATTGGTTTGACTCGTCACAACAAAGATTTGGAGCGACGGACATTAAAGCCCTCAGTGCATCACAGCTCTCGGGTCTTTTACAAACCGTGTTACAGCTCTTAGGCAAATCAGTGTTACAGCTCTATTTTATTTAGAAGATAGCAGGAGAATCCATCCTCGAAGCGTGAGGGCATGGAAACCCAAAGACTTGAAGAGAAGAGAGTGGAGGAGTGTGTGGGGGAGGGAGAGAGAGAGAGGGAGAGAGAGAGAAAGAGCGCACTCACGCAGGAGAGAAAGAGAGAGAGCGCACACAGGTTCATATAAATTCACAGCTTACTTTTTACTAAATCATTGCTCCAGATGTGTTCTCAAGAAGCAGACTCTGAGACAGACTTCAGGGTGCCAAATTCTTACTAGGAAGTGCTCTTGGAAGTAACATCTGTGGAAAGGAAGGAAGGCAGGAGCAAGAGTGGACCGAAGAAGTCAAGATCTTGGACAGCCTTGGACTTCCCTCATGGTTCAGTGGTTAAGATTCCACCTCCCAGAGCAGGGGACAGAGATTTGATCCCTTCTCTGAGAAGATTCCACCTGCCGCAGGGTAACTAAGCCAATGTCCCAGAGCTACTGAGCCCAAGAGCTGCAGCTACTGAGCCCACGGGCTGCAACCACTGAAGCCCTAGCACCTTGAAGCCCCTGCTCTGCTACAAGAGAAGCCACAATAAGAAGCCCATGCACCACAACTAGAGAAAGCCCACATGTAGCAACGAAGACCAGGCCAGTCAATAAATAAATAACGTATTAAAGAAAAAAAAAAGATTTGGGATAGCCTCAGCCAACCCCACTGGAGCTCCAGAGTTAACCAGACCATCAGAATTTCCCCATGCCTTGTTGGTCCCAAAGACCTGGGCTTCAGCAACCTCCACATCCCAACTCTCAGCGGGCCAGCCTGGGAAGGCATGCCCTGGGACAAGACAACTCTCTGCAGCTGAGGCCATCTGTGCCAGAGTGACAGCTAAGCTGCTGCTGCAGTTGGACAAGTCCTTCTGGTTGGGTATCCATCAGTGCATTCTGTGCCCACTTAACATCTCAGTAACATTGAGATGACTTAGCAAGACACAGCCTGCAGCTGCCCACAATGCCACCAGAAAACTCGGATGAAATAATGGTACACGACCACCATGGCCTATTTGTCTAATGACTGGAAGACCTATGTCCTGCAGACCTAGCGACTGAAGCTGCTTGGGGCTGTGTAAACTTAAAATTAGTTTTATGTGAGTTTTTACTGTCTGGGGACAGTCACTTTACCTTGTCTTCCCCTTTCGACAGCAGAACTTTTGGTTCCTCTTTGGCTGGGAATATGGTGAAGGGCTGGGGGAGGGGATGCAATTAAGCAAGTGCATTTCTCTGACAGCGAAAAAGAAAAAGGCTGAGGATTCCCATTCTATAAAAAACAAGCACAAAGGGTCATTCACGTACATGACAGTGGGCCCTTTCTATCGACTTCCTCTTCTCTTGTAGTATTTATCTTTGTCCAGCACTTGCTGAATCAAGTCCCAAGGTGAGAATCTGGAGTCACTGCCATAATGTCTGAGAAGACAGATGCCCAGGCAATGCCCACCAAGGGGGCTACTATGCAACTCAGCATACCCACGCTGTGACCCCACACCTTCCACACCTTTCCCTCCTCTTTCTTCCCTCAAATTTAGGCATCCACTTATCCACAGAATGACAAAGATTGGGAGAGGGTAGACTAGACTCCATCCTGGGGATGGAGACCTGCTTGAAAGGAAGAATTAGGCTCTAATCAATATTGTGCGTGCGTGTGCTGTGTGCTTAGTAGCGGCCAACTCTTTGCTACTCCATGGACTCTAACCCACCAGGCTCCTCGGTCCATGAAAATTTTCAGGCAAGAATACTGGAGTGGATTTCCATTTCCTTCTCCATTAATCAATATTACTGATGGGAATATAGCATTTCAAACCATTCTGAAAAGCAGTTTGGCAGTTTCTTATAAAGTTAAACACCATAGGAGCCAGTCATTCCAGCCATAGATAAAGGAAAGCCCACGTTCTCACATGGTGGTTTGTACACGAATGTTTGCGTGTGTGCTCAGTTGTGTCTGCCTCTTTGTGACCTCATGGAATGTAGCCCTCCAAGCTCCTCTGTCCATGGGATTTCCCAGACAAGAATACTAGAGTGGATTGCCATTTCCTAGTCCAGGGGATCTTCCTGACCCAGGGATCAAACCTAAGTCTCCTGCCTTGCAGGCAGATTTTTTACCGCTGAGCCACTGGGGAAACCTTCACATGAATGTTTATAGCAGCTTTATTTATAATAGCTCAAGCTGGAGACAATCCAAATGTTAATCAGATAAAATTATAGGATATCGATCATCAGTAAAAAGGAATAAACTATTCCTGTTTAAAAGGAGATACATAAAACTATAAAAGGAGATACACAAAGCATGAACCTACCTCAGAAACCTGCTAAATGAAAGAAGTCAGACATAGGTACAGTACATACGGTATGATTCCGTTTATGTGAAACTCTAAGAAATCAATTTAATCTATATTGACAGAAAGCAATCCGTAGATACCTGGGGTTAAAGGTAGAAGGGAACTGACTATAGAAGGACATAAGAAAAATGATGGAAATATTTTATATCTAAACTATGGTGGTGATTTCATGGGTATATAAATTTGTCAAAATCCATTAAACTGTGTACTTTAAATAAATGGATTTCATTGTATGCAAATTATTTCTCCAAAAGTTGATTGAAAAACAAAATATGTAGGCAAGTATTTTAAAGAACAATATAAGAGCAAATGAAACCCAGGAGTTTTAACTTTCCAGCTATTTTAACGTATTGTAATTTATATTAAAACTGTGAGACAGATAATAGAAAAGCTGTTAGTATAAATCATTCTATTCATAAGGGAGTATGACCCCAAGACCACCTCTGCTGCTGCTGCTGCTAAGTCGCTTCAGTCGTGTCGGACTCTGTGCGACCCCACAGATGGCAGCCCACCAGGCTCCCCCGTCCCTGGGATTCTCCAGGCAAGAACACTGGAGTGGGTTGCCACTTCCTTCTCCAATGCATGAAAGTGAAAAGTGAAAGGGAAGTCGCTCAGTTGTGTCTGACTCCCAGTGACCCCATGGACTGCAGCCCACCAGGCTCCTCCGTCCATGGGATTTTCCAGGCAAGAGTACTGGAGTGGGGTGCCATTGCCTTCTCCACAAGACCACCTTAATAAGCACTAAATAAGTATTTAATACAAGTTAAAACTCACATTCCAGAAACAAAAAAACAAGTAGAAACTAGTAATAGAAAACTTCCTTGACCGGATAAAGATTATTCATCTGACGAAGAAAGTATTTCAATTACAAGTGCCATTGCATTGGAGGATCTTTCTAAAGTCATCACTGGGACTCATCCTAGGAGAGCCATATTCATCCTAGGAAATGTGAGGGAAGAATGAGGAAGCATATTTGGTTAACACAATGATCGGGGTGGGGGGGTATGATAATGGCAAACATTGGGTAGGAACCCAAGATACTAGATACTTGCAATACAAGAACAGTTCTACAGATCACAAAACTGCCCCACATCCACGCAACTTTCTCACATCCTACTACTTTGTTTCATACATATGTATATATAAACACAAGGCATTTTTTTCAAGGACTTAACTATAATGAGGAGCTTCTCTGGTGGCTCAATGGTAAAGAATCCGCCTGCCAATGCAGGAGGTGCAGGTTCGATCCTTGAGTTGGGAAGATCCCCTGGAGAAGGAAATGGCAACCTGCTGCAGTATTCTTGCCTGGGAAATCCCACAGACAGAGGAGCCTGGTGGGCTACAGTCCACGGGGTTGCAAAGAGTAGGACATGACTTAGTGACTAAACAACAACAACATGTAATGAAAATTTTCCAGGAATAAAGCCACAACATAATTTGATGGAGTATTATACTTTGTTTTTTTCGTTTTTCTGAGTTGCTGACTATTTAGTAAAACCTTGTCACCACTATAGATATCTGAATACGCCACGTCTGTGTTTATATAAATGTGTAGTTGCCACATTCCCAGTAATAATGGTCATAGATGGAAGCATCTGAAACTTTGTTATGACTGTTGGTGTATTTGCATGCCAAACTTTTACATATTGAAATACTACTATCTTATTATAAAATAATTATGCTTTCTTTCTCCTTTACATTATGACATAATATTGATGTTTAGAAATCATGAGATTAAGTAGTTTATAACCCATGAATTCAGATGTTTACTAATTTCAGACTAGTAAAGATGTTGGTGCATAATTTTTGTTACAAGTATGATGGAATAGAGAACCATCGTTCTGGTGTAACAGCAAAGTGAGGGAAAATATAGGAAAAGAAAAATAGAAGCTGTTTGTCAGAGATATAATTGTATTCTTAGAAAATCCAAGAGTCAACTAAAATCTATTAGGATTGGTGAGAGAGATCACAGATAACTGTAAAGGGTCTTATTACTGCAATATAATAAATATGCAATGGTTTCATTTTTCTTGATAAATATCAACTGTGCTTTGCAAGCCCCACTCCCCACCTTAACCTGACACTAGCAGGGACAGGGCAGATGGTGATGAAGATTAAGAACTGCCCATGAGTGTGTCTTCTGCTGCATGCAATGATTTCACTCTGAGCGATGGTTATTTCCTATGGAGTTACAGAGAGGAACTGTTGAGTAGGGGGAGAGTGAAGCTCACGTTCTCAATAATGGACAGCCTGCATGGAGGGCTTTGTCCCTGGTTATTCCTCTATTGAGTCCTTTCCCATTCTTATTAAAGAGAGGGAGCGGGGAGGAAGAGGAAAGGAGGAAGAAAATTTTTAAAAAGAAAAGAAAGTAAATGAAGAATATTAAAATAAGGAAGAAAAGGGGGTACATACACTTAGAAAAAAAGATATGATACCAAATGTTAAAGTACTTGGTTCATTTGGAAGGTGGAGGAGGTTGGGAGGATATCAGATGAGTTTCACTTCATACGATTTTATATTATAAAAACTACAATATGAACCAGCAACTCTACTCCTAGGTATCTTCTCAAGACAAATGAAGGCAAATGTCCACACACAAAAAATCCACACATGTTCAGGCAGCATTGTTCATAATACCCCAGAAGGAAGTCAGACGGAGAAACACAAATCCCATGTGATACTGTTAATATGTGGAAACTAAAAAAAAAAAAAAATGGTGCAAATGGACCTATTTACAAAACAGATTGCAATGAACCTATTTACAAAACAATGAACCTAATTTCATTTCAATGACAATGAAAACAATTGTCACGGTTATAGAAAACAAGCTTATGGTTACCAAGGAAGGAAGTAGGAAAGGGATAAATTGGGAGATTGGGGTTGACATACACACTCCTAATATAAAATAAATAACTAATAAGAGCCTCCTGCATAGCACAGGGAACTGTGCTACTCAGTACTCCATGGTGGCCTATACGGGAATAGAATCTAAAAAAGAGTGGATATATACAGGGCTTCCAGATGCCATAGTGGTGAAAAACCCTCCGGTCAATGCACGAGATGTAAGAATGTAAGAGATTCAACTTCGATCTCTGGGTGGGTAAGATCCCCTGGAGAAGCGCATGGCACACCACTCTCTTGTCCGGAGAATCCCATGGATAGAGAAGCGTGGTGGGCTATAGTCCATAGTGTCACACAGAGTCAGACACGACTGAAGCAACTTAACACAGCACACACATATGTATATATACAACCGATTCACTTTGCTGTGCAGCAGAATTTAGCACAAGCTTAAAAATCAACAGGACTTCAATAATAACTAATTTTAAAAATATAATAGCCAAAAAGTAGAAGAAATAAACCAAATGTTCATCAACTGATAAGTAAATAAATAAAATGTATTATATCCCGTATAGTAGATTACTATTAGTCAATAAAAATAAATGAAATATTGACATGTGTTTCAATACAAATGAGCTCTGAAAGCCGGTCACATATTATATGATTCCATTTATATGGAAAGTTCAGATGACAGTAAGTAGATTGGTATTGCCCACGGTGGGGGAAATGGAGGGCAGGATGGGAAGCAACAGCTAAGGGATATGAGGTTTCTTTGGGGGATAATAAAAATGTTCTAGAACTGATTGTGGAGGTGGATGCACATATCTGTGAATATACTAAAAGCCTTTAAACAGGTCAACTGTATGACATCTGAATTATATCTCAATAAAATTTTAATAAAAACCTTACAAAGGATATGTACTATTTTATACTAATAAAAATTAGTGATTTTATCTGCTAAATGTACATATTATTAATATTATATAGATTTGTTATATATTAAATATTCACCCCCCAAATATCCAAAATTTTATAATAGGATTCTGTCTTGAGTCCCCTGGATAATTACTTTTATAAGTAGGTAGGTTATCTAACAAAAGCAAGAAGGAATATGATACATTACTGGCAAAAAGAAAAGAAAAAGAAAATCAACATACAACAGTGAACAAAGATGAGAGTCTGGAAATAGACTCAGCTAAACATAAAGACATTATATGATACTGTAAGCTTTTTAAAACTCCAGGGTGAGGACTTTTTCTTTAATGAATTAGTTCAGTTCAGTTCAGTCGCTCAGTCGTGTCTGACTCTTTGTGACCCCATGGACTGCAGCACATGAGGCCTCCCTGTCCATCACCAGCACCCAGAGTTTACTCAAACTCATGTCCATTGAGTCAGTGATGCCATCCAACCACCTCATCTTCTGTCGTCCCCTTCTCCTCCCACCTTCAATCTTTCCCAGCATCAGGGTTTTTTCAAATGAGTCAGCTCTTCGCATCACGTGGCCAAAGTATTGGAGTTTCAGCTTTAGCATCAGTGCTTCCAGTGAATATTCAGGACTGATTTCCTTTAGGACTGACTGGTTGGATCTCCTTGCAGTCCAAGGGACTCTCAAGAGTCTTCTCCAACACCATAGTTCAAAAGCATCAATTCTTTGGTGCTCAGCTTTCTTTATAGTCCAACTCTCACATCCATACATGACTAATGGAAAAACCATAGCCCTGACTAGACAGACCTTTGTTGGCAAGGTAACGCCTCTGCTTTTGAATATGCTGTCAAGGTTGGTCATAACTTTTCTCCCAAGGAGTAAGCATCTTTTAATTTCATGGCTGCAATCACCATCTGCAGTGATTTGGGAGACCCCCAAAATAAAGTCTGACCCTGTTTCCACTGTTTCCCCATCTATTTTCATGAAGTGATGGAACTGAATGCCATGATCTTAGTTTTCTGAACGTTGAGTTTTAAGCCAAGTTTTTCACTCTCCTCTTTCACTTTCATCAAGAGGCTCTTTAGTTCTTTTTCATTTTCTGCCTTAAGGGTGGTGTCATCTGCATGTCTGAGGTTATTGATATTTCTCCCGGCAATCTTGATTCCAGCTTGTGCTTCATCCAGCCCAGCGTTTCTCATGATGTACTCTGCATAGGAGTTAAATAAGCACAGTGAAGATATACAGCCTTGATGTACTCATTTTCCTATTTGGAACAAGTCTGTTGTTCCATTTCCAGTTCTAACTATTGCTTCCTGACCTGCATACAGATTTCTCAAGAGGCAGGTCAGGTGGTCTGGTATTCCCACCTCTTTCAGAATTTTCCACAATTTATTGCGATCCACACAGTCAAAGGCTTTGGCCTATTCTTTAATGAATAGTGCTAGAATAATTAGTAATTGAGGGATGAAATTAAGTCAGACCCATATCTTACAACATACTGCAAAGATACTCCAGATCAACTGAAGTGTTAAATTTAATAATCATATTAAACAAAACAAAAGAGAAATGAGAATGGAGTATTCACTAGCTCTTTGAAGGACTAGTAACTTTCTCAACTCAAAATGCAATTAGAAGAAAAGTATCACTAAAGCCAGATATTCAAATACATAATTTTTTTCATTTTTAAATCTTGACAATAAACAAAATTAAGATTAAAAAGCGTTAGATTTATTTATATGCTTTTTTGTTGTGCTGTATATGCTCGGTTGTGTCGAACTGTTTGTGACCCCATGTACTGAAGGCCAGGCTTTCCTGTCCTTCACCATCTCCCAGAGATTGCTCAAATTTATGTCCATTGAGTCAGTAATGCCATCCAACCATCTTATCTCCTGTCTTGCATTCTTTCCAAGACCCCTGTTCTACATCACTCCATGAACACTTTCTCCTTCCTTCAACTACGTGCTTTTCACAAATTTGCTTCTCACAACACAGGCAGTCCCTCTCTGAAATGAACTTCTCATCTGACCCACTGTGAATTCCCCCTCCCTTTTATTAATAAAACAACATATTCTTGTTTCATTTTTTAAATGACACAGTTAACTAAGAAGCAAAAATAATTTAATTATAATATTTGATGCTAGCTCTCTGGTATAATGTCATATTTCTAATGGGAGTAGAAAATGATACACAGCCACAAAATTATGCATAATTTTTTATCCTGTGAACGTGCGTGTCTGTGTGAAGATACACATGTGTGTATGTCTGAAGATATTCATTATTAGTAACATCTATAATGGCAAAAAAATGTACTTTTCAAATGTACAGTAACAGGGTAAGCATTACATTGTAAGCCTGATCCCTCTCAAAGACTGATTGGAGTAAGGACAGATGCCTGACATAATCCATCAACCAGGCAGTGACCTATCATTTGTGTGACATGGTTAAAAAAAAAAAAAAAAGGTAAACTGAGCCTATAAGAGTCTCTCTTTTTTACATTAAGCAGCATCTATTGCCCATTGAGTTTAGGGCTTAGACCAGTGGTTCTCTAATTTTAATGTGCCTGACAATCACCCAAAGGGCTTGTTAAAATACAGACTGCAGAGCTTGCAATTGGCTAGGTCTGGATTGGGGCGCGAGAATTGGTATTTCGAACAAGCGTCAAGAAATTCTGATGCTGGTGGACCAAGGACCACACTTTTGAGGATCACTGATGAAGACATTGCCAAAGTGCAACTGTTTTTGGACAATGGACAAGCATGTGTGCAGAACGGAGGAGGATGGAGAAGACCACAGAGAGAAGCAGAGACCAGACGTGGTTCCTGACTACTTTCCAATTCCCATGAGCCCAGCTGTACTTGAGTTCCTGATTTTAGATTCTATTGGACCTTTCTGGAATCCTTACATTAAAGTTCCTTTCATTTCACTGGAGTCTCTTTGCAACCTGAAAGCTTCTCTAGAACACAGTTGAAAGAATTTTGTGTCCTCCCATAGAGACAAAGTGCATTATCCCCAACTCTATTCCAAACCACTTTCTCTGTTACCAAGGTAAAAGGTTGGTATGCATCTTTTCATATCTTTCTCTAAGCTCCATATTTACATATATGCACGGGCTTTACTATTTTTTTTTTAACAGAAGTTAAATTATTTTGAGCTAGGATTCCAATTCTGCTCCTATAATATAGATCAACATATCTGTGGCTTAAACAAGATGGGAATTTGCTTCTTTTTTGAGTATCAGGCCCAAGGTGGGTGGTCCAAAACTGGTGAGGTGGTTCTGTTCTGGGAAGTCATCTTGGAATCCAAACTTCTTCCATCTTGCAACTCCACCATCCGTGGGGGTTGTTTCAACCACATTTTCCAGGGTGGTTCACACCATGTCTGTATTCCAGGCAACAGGAAGGGGAAAGGGTGGTGGCAGGGAGGGTCTTCCTTTCCTTTTAAGAGCAGAGTCTCAAAGAAGGAAAGATCACTTCTAATCATTCTCCCTTGGCCATAATTTAGAACCAACTAACTGCAAAGGAGGCTTAGAAAGACAGTATTTAGCTGATTAAGCATGCCTAGTTAAAATTTAGAGTTTCTCTTACCAAAGGAAAAGAAGGGGGAAGAACGGATCTTGGGCGTTGGGAGGGAGGGGACATTTAATAATCTCTATCACACAGACTGGTGGCTCAGATGGTAAAGAATCTACCTGCAACTCAGGAGACCCAAGTTCTATCCCTGGGTCAGGAAGATTCCCCTGGAGAAGGGAATGGCCATCTACTCAATATTCTTTCCTAGAGAAATCTGTGGACAGACAGAGGAGCCTGGCGGGCTACAGTCCATGAGGTCACAAAGAGTCAGACATCACTGGCAGAATAACACTTTCACTTCCCCACACAGACTATAGACAGTGTTCCAGTGAAGCGACTTAGCATGCATGCACTGTAACTTGTTTATTTCATGATGTCCTTTCAAGCCAATAAATTTATATCCAATTTGCTTTAACAGCACCAATTTAATATCTGATTGTACAGTTATAATGTACTATGTTCAGTACTCCTATATTGGTGAGTCAAGTCCACCTTTTTATACCCAGAAAGTTTCTTCAGTGAACATGCTTGTTGATAGATTCCTGGCTTCCTATAGCTTTTGTTTCTGAGGATGAATTGCCCAAAATGAGTCAAAGGATATGTGAGATTTTATGGGTAGCCATTCCCTTCTCCAGGGATTTTCCTGACCCAGGGATCAAATCCAGGTCTCTTGCATTGCAGGCAGATTCTTTACTGTCTTGAGCCACTAGGAAGCCCTTTAATTTTAATGTATATTGCCACATTACTCCCCCCAAATGATGTAATGCTAAGTTGTACATTCATCAGCAACAAATGAGAGCCCTCATTCCATCACGTTATCATTAGTGATCTTATTTTTTGCCCATGTCACTTAAATGTTGATTTCCCTGAGTATAAGTGAGATTGAGGCTATCGTCATATCTTTATTGATGATTTTAATTTCCTCTTCTGTGTATTCCTGATTTACCTATGTATCTGTTAGGATCCCAGGAGAAAATCAAATTCATCCGGGATGGTTCAAATGAAGGCGCTGTAATGAAGGCCCTACTAACAGAGCTGAGGGCAGAACTAAGAGGGTAAATGAAAGACGAAGAGCTGGTGAGACACCCAGAAATGAAGCAGAGGGAATCTGTTGCTTCCTCCCAAAGCCGTAAGGACAAGACAAGGAACTAGTGTTACCCACTAAGTGAGTAGTTACCATGAAGGAAAAGATGTCCTGTGGGAGCTCCTGGGGTGGAAGCATTTCATTCTTGCCAGAAACATATCACCAGAAAGGAGAAACATCCTGACTTTTTTCTCTTTCAGTCCTTAAATCTCTTACTGGTTTTGCCCATTGGTCAAACCTAATGAGCAGGACAGCCAGCAAGGATCCCCAGTGAGGCAGGTCCACAGAGCATCCTCTCAGGGCAGAGAACAGGTCTGAGGACCAGACCGAAAGGCCAGCACAGCATCCTTTACCCCTTTTTCTACTGGGTGTGTGTTCACTCCCTATCAACTGATGTTGTAGTTGGTTAGTTGCTAAGTTGTGTTTGACTCTTTGCGACCCCAGGGACTGTAGCCTGCCAGGCTCCTCTGTCCATGGGATTTCCCAGGCAAGAATACTGGAGGGGGTTGCCATTTCCTTTTTCAGGGGATCTTCCCAACCCAGGGATCGAACTCACATCTCAATTATTTACCAAGACTGGTAAAGTGGCAGGCAGATTCTTTACCACTGAGCCACCCAGGAACTTGTCAAACACTAGGGATATTAATCCTTTGTCTATAATACATGTGCAAATGATTTCCCCCATCCATCACCATCTATTGACTCTTGTCTATAGTTTATTTTTTCATAGAAACCATTTTTATAGGTTTGGATTCTATTTTGCTTAACACAATCTCTACCATCATCCACAAGGTCTGATAAATTGTCTTCTACACTATTTTCAAAAGTTTTCTTTTTTTTGACTTTTGCATCTTTACTTGCTTTGAATTTACCTTAGTGTAGAGCATGAAGTAGAGAGTCTCTTTGTTTTCTCCAGATGAAGGGTCAATTATGATAGCCATAATCATACTTTCTCCACTGATATAAAATAACAATTTCGCTATATTAGCTTGGAATATATACTTTAAATTCATTTCTGAGCTTCCTGTACCATTCCATTACTGGTTTGAGTCAGTGGTGTGCTGGGGTAGTAAAGAATGAAAGCAAATAAGAACATGTAAGAAAGAATTAAGGTCTGCAAAGTGAAGAATGGCTAAGAAATTCATGAAAAAAATATTTTGAGTAGACTTGACATACTAAAAGTTAAAATTTTCTATAATGCTGTTTTTTTCATCAGAGTATGGTATATTCCCAAATGAGTACATAAAAACAGTTGAAAGTGTAGTTATATTTTAGTACTTTATCTTATCTTCCACATTTCATCTGTGTAACCCAAAAGTCAACTTCTTGATTATCTCAAATTTAGCTTCTTTCTGCAGACACTTTTCTTGTTTTGTTTTTTTTACCTCTCCCTAGCTGCCTCTTGCACTTCTGCTTCATGGTTGTTCCTAGAACAATTTCATGGGCCATTTTTTTCTCCTGAAGTCTTCACTGTCCCATCCTTCTGTCTGTTTTTCTTTCTCTGATCTTAGTCTTCATCTCCACCAGCTTCTACCCACTCCTCCCCTTCCCCCTTCACTTGTCCCAGGAAATTAAAAATTCATATTTATTTATTGTTAAACACAACACTATATTACTTATCTCACTCTAATCCAGGCCACCTTGAAGTTCTAGATGACTACAACCATGAGGGTCTACTAAAGTATTTGGCAAAGCAAGATATCTCACATTCTGAAGATTTCTTAAAATTTTTTTTTTCTGATTTATTTTTCTTAATTTTTGGCTGTGCTGGGTCTTCACTGTAGCAAGCAGGTTCTTCATTTCAGTGCTTAGGCTTTCTCTAGCTGTGGCACTCTGGCTTACTTGCCCTTCATCACCTGGGATCCTAGTTCCCTGACTAGGGATGGAACCCATGTCCCCTAGATTCTTAACCACTGGACCATCAAGGAAGTCCCAGTCTCCAGCTCTTTAGATGGACAACTCTTCTTCCTGCTTCATATGCTTGGTTCTCACAGAGCTGTAACCACAATTTTTGTGCATAAGAGTTTGTGTTTTACTTTCATTTGATGAAATAACATCATTTGTATAAGCATACAAATTTGTGTTTACTTTTTCATCTGATTTTTCAAAAGTAGTCTTCTCATCATGAGTCTTATCTTTAAAATCTGTATAATTCCATCATGTAGAAATGACATAATTGACACCCATTTCTCAGTGTTGACATCCAAGACATTTCCTCTTTTTTGCTTAGTAAAATTTGTCATAAAATATTTTTAAACAATTGAACTCTTCTTCCTATCAAGTTATTTTCTCAAAGCAAACCCCTGGGAATATGTGAAATGTGGAATGGGAAGTTTACACCTTTATTACCCTCAGTGTATACTGTTAAATTTTACACCATACACACCTACCAATTAACAATGCCATGAGTTATGAAAATTTCTCCATAGCTTCATTTATGTCAGATTTTGTTTTAAAAAAGTCAAGTTTATTGATGCAAATTACACTTAGTGATCATTTCTATTTTCATGTTCATGATTACCAGCACTGTTGAAAAGTGTACCACTTATTTAAAACTTTTGCTTTCTCTTCTGTGTATTGTCTATGTCCTTGTGCAGTTGTAATTAACTTCCTGATACTCTCATCCACACACAGTTGTTAATACTACATATCTGCTGGAACTGTTTCCTCCAACCTTTTCTATTTTGTACGTAGATATTCTTCACTTTTACTATGTCCTAACAGTTCGACTTTTTCCTTATTTATTCATTTACCTATGTTAGAAGGTAAAAAAGGATAGTTAAAAGTATAGGAATTCAAATTCCACCATTCCTATTCTTGCTCTGCCACTCTGAGTGATTGGACAGATTACTTCGTCTCTCAAATACCTCTTCCCGTCTGCAAGGACCTTATGCCACTGGCAATGGCACCGAGCTCACGGAGTCTTATGAGCATTAGAGAAGATAATGCAAAAAA
Source organism: Redunca redunca (assembly GCA_006410935.1). Lineage (NCBI taxonomy): Eukaryota > Metazoa > Chordata > Mammalia > Artiodactyla > Bovidae > Redunca > Redunca redunca. Next base: position 979,085 of record SJYQ01001025.1, read on the forward strand.
AAGAAAAAAATGTTTACTGCATAGCAATTAATTAAAGTAGTTCATCACTGTTACTATCATAATCTTTTTATTCCTTCAATAGTTCAAGAACTGGTTGTTTTCCCCTAGTTGTGATAAATGACCAACTCTTTTTTATTAGTTTTCTTTTAAATCTCAACAGTTTATGTATAGCCTATGTTGATGTGTATATGATGGGTGAAAAAGAAGCAGGAGAAAGAAGTGTAATCCAAGCACCTGGCCACATCCATCAAGGATTCTAACAAGGCAGTCACAAGGGTAATGGGGGCATCCACGTGGGAAAAGGGGGCTTACACATAAAGTCAAAGAGAAGAGTAACACCTGCCAGTGAACAGGAGCCAGAATGGCAGGCAAGGAGCCACAGGCGGCAACGTACTTATAAACCCAAACGGATAACGGCTCAGCATCTGACAAATTGGAGAAGTGTAGCACCAACACGGAGTGAGCTGACACCCACAGGCACAGTGAAATAGGCCAATATTTAGCCAGTATGCATCACAGTGGTATACAGTGACGCGCTGATGTACGTTCGTTCTGCTAGAACGCATACTTCTGGAAGGGCACCAGCTCACTAACAGAGGAAAATTACAACCATCATCAGGAAAGCAGGAAGTCGCTGGCTCAGTCACTGCAATGAACTCCATGAGCCTCTCAGCTGTACTTTAGGAAATTTAAAACTGAGCCCCTTTCCCCAGCTCCGGGCCACGTTGTGCTGCCTCCTGGATCCAGGTGAACAGCACTCAGAGCCCACTGCCATCTGCACTGTTTCAGCAGCTGCTGGGCCAGCTCTAAGTACAGTATTGCCAGCACTTTTCCACTCTAACATATTGTGCATTAGAAATTATCCATTGTGACAGCATCCAGCCACACCAAGATGCACGTCTGGGCATCAAGGTTATCTCCTTATTTGCAAACTACTATTTTTATTGGCATTCCATTTAAACATTTGAAATGATCTGCCTCTAACCTCATTTTGCCCAGAAGCTCTATTATTCATACAGTTTAGTTTTGCAGAAAACAAGATTTTTCAGAGGAATGAATAAGCGTTGGGCCCCTGTGTACATGAGTGTCCTCATATCCTCTTGGTCTTGCCTTCAACCCCAGCTATTGTTCAGGGACACGATTCCACATTGGCTTCAGCCTGCCTCCTTGGCCATGCCTCGGCCCAAGTATGCACTCCCCTGACTCCCAAAGTGCTTCTCTGATGTGGTGGTATGGGATGCCTACATGAGCATACTTGATACTTGCTTGTGTACAACCCAGAGGTGCAAAGGGCATTACGACCCTTTGGGGCAACCAGCCCTCTGCCAGTGCTTAATGGGAGTCGATGGATGAAGACTTAAAAACACTTCTCCATTGGCTGGTCAGTTGCAGGCACATTCAGAAGTTCCTATTGAAATCAGGACACAGTTGCCACAGCAGTGACTAATGCAACTGGCTTGGCTTTCCCTCCTTGCCCAGCCAGTCTTCCTAGTCCCTCGCTGCTGCTCTCTGGAATCACCTTCCACAGTAACCACCTGCACACATGTCCTTAGTCTCAGAATTTTCTTTCTAGGGAAACTAAGGCAGTACATGGAAGTGAAAACACCTGTACTTAACAGTTCATCAATAATCACTGCCCAGTCCTTCCAAGGGCCTTTGCCATCCCTTCCTCAGGAACCCCTGGACCTTTCCATGATGTTCCACCTACAGGACTGATGTCTGGCAGAGCCAGGGGCTGCCAGCATCCCACTCCAACACTGGTACAGCATCTATTCTGATGGTTGTACACCTATCAAATCAGTGTTAAGTATTTTAGAATCACCCTGCAAGTGAGATACGGGTATAGATGAATGGCAATCAAGTCCCTGTGTTCAATGAAGTGGAGACTGTTCATAAAAGCAAGGTTAGAACACTAGGTAATTTGGACTACATGTCCACTAAGGATGAACAGAAAAATCTGGGTACAATGTTAAAAGAAATAAGAAGCTTAGTAAGAAAGTAAAAATTATGAAGCCACTTAACTGGCACACAAAAAAAGATCTTCACGAACCAGAAAATCACAAGGATGTGATCACTCACTCTCACCAAGAGCCAGACATCTTGGAATGTGAAATCAAGTGGGCCTTAGGAAGCATCACTACGAACAAAGCTGGTGGAGGTGATGGAATTCCAGTTGAGCTATGTCAAATCCTGAAAGATGATGCTGTGAAAGTGCTGCACTCAATATGCCAGCAAATTTGGAAAGCTCAGCAGTGGCCACAGAACTGGAAAAGGTCAGTTTTCATTCCAATCCCAAAGAAAGGCAATGCCAAAGAATGCTCAAACTACCGCATAATTGTACTCATCTCACACACTAGAAAAGTGATGCTCAAAATTCTCCAAGCCAGGCTTCAGCAATATGTGAACTGTGAACTTCCAGATGTTCAAGCTGGTTTTAGAAAAGGCAGAGGAACCAGAGATCAAATTGCCAACATCTGCTGGATTGTCGAAAAAGCNGTGGTGTTGGAAAAGACTCTTGAGAGTTCCTTGGACTGCAAGGAGATCCAACCAGTCCATCCTAAAGGAGATCAGTCCTAGGTGTTCACTGGAAGGACTGATGTTGAAGCTGAAACTCCAGTACTTTGGCCACCTGATGCGAAGAGCTGCTCATTTGAAAAGACCCTGATGCTGGGAAAGATTGAGGGCAGGAGGAGAAGGGGACATCAGAAGATGAGGTGGTTGGATGGCATCACTGACTCAATGGACATGGGTTTGGGTAGACTCCGGGAGTTGATGATGGACAGGGAGGTTTGAGGTGCTGTGGTTCATGGGGTCGCAAAGAGTCGGACAAGACTGAGCAACTGAACTGGAACTAGAACTAGCTCACTCTCCGTGCCTCTGTGTTCAGAGTTCAGAAGCACAACGAATAGGGGCAGAGAAAGGAAAACAACACAATTCCCTTCAATTCCTCTTCTTCTTCCCTGACTTGTTTTGTTGTTAACAAGTTTAAAATTCAATATAATTTAAGATTCAATAATCTCATTGGATGTAAAATAAATAAATAAATACCCTTTTATTTATCAAAGAAAGAGATGAAGAAACTGTGACATTTCTGCCACAAAAGTGAAGACTGAATAGGTTTCTTTCCCTTATGAGCTAGTGATGCTTAAAATTATACTCTATACCAAGTTTTGAAGCAAAAAGAAGAAATTAAAGAGACTGTCTAATATAATAAATATTGCATATATAAACAGGTTTATGTAATCCTGTTTGCATTTTCTCTGTAACACTTGGGTGCAAGAAATATCACATTTCTTTATTGTTTACAATCATATTAAAACTAACTTAATCCCTCAAACCATCTCATGATTGGTCAAAATTCACCCTTCCCAAGTTGGAAGACCTTTCCCAGTGGGCTTATCAGTACCACCAAAAACATTTCCCTCTCTGTATCACAGATCACAGCCCAGACAACTGTGGTCTAATCAAGAATGATCCACTTCCACAGGTAATATCCATTATCTCCCAGATAAACTTAGCTGTAGTCCTGAAGGTTGCCCAAGCAGCTCCATTTATCTATTTATCTGTGTCATTTATCTATTGCTGTACCTATCACAGAACACCCCCAAAAGTAATGGCTTAGAACAACCATTGTACTGTTCACATTTCCTATCCTTTCATGGCTGAGTATGATGTTAGCTGTGAATTTTTCATATTTCGACTTTATTATGTTGAAGTACTTTCCTTCCATTCCCACACTCCTAGTTTGTTGAAAGTTTGTTTGTTTTTTTTAACTATGAAACGGTATTGAATTTTATCAAATGCCTTTTCTGTATCTATTGAGATGACCACGTGATTTTTATCCTTTATTATATTTAATGTGGTGTATCATATATTAATTTATTTTCATATGTTGAGCCATTCTTGCATCTCATCCTTGCTTCCCACTTGGTCATGGTGTATGAGCTGTTAGATTTAGTGTGGTAATATTTTGTTGAGGAGTTTTACATCTATATTTATCAGAGCTATTGGCCTAGAGTTTTCTAGTGGTATCTTTGTGTGGCTTTGGTATCAAAGTAAAACTGACTTCATGAAATGAGTTTAGAAGGGTTCCCCCCTCTTCTGTGGAAGGGATTGGGAACAACTGGTGTTAATTCTTCTTTAAGCACTTGGTAGGATTCATCAGTGAAATCATCTAATATTGGACTTTTCTCTGTTGGGAGGGTTTTAGCTACTTATGCAATCTCTATGCTTCTTATAGACCTATTCAGATTTCCTGTTTCTCCATGACTCAGTTTTGTATGTTTCTAGGGATGTATCCATTGCTTCTAGGTTATCCACTTTGTTGTAATTGTTCATAGTAGTCTCTTATGATCTTTTCATTCCTATGGCATCAGTTGTAACTTCTCCCCTTTTATTTCTTATTTTATTTATTTGAATCTTCCACCTCTCCTAATTAGCCTAGCTAAGGGTTTGACAATTTTGACTTCCTTTTTTAAAAAACCAACTCTTGGTTTCACTGATTTTTTTTTTTTTCTAAAGTGGTATGTTTATTTTAAACTTAAGTAGTTTTGGTGAGCTTGTTTTCCAAGAGGATTGGGGCAATTTGTACTCTGTCTGGAAAAGGTGGGGGGTGACATGGTTCTCTATCTGGAAGAAATTTGAGTTAGAAACTTGCTTTGCACTATAACAATAAATTCCATAGAAATTAAAGATGCAAATTAAAAAAGAACAACCAAAACAGGAGAAAATAAAAGATAACATTTGTTTAACCTTAGAATGGAGTTGGTCTTTTGAAGAAAGACTGAAAACTTAGACACCATGAAAAGAAAATTTATGGATTCAACCACATGAACATTTAAAAAACCGTAAACAAAGCCCAAAGATAAATGAAGAGACTGGGAAAGAAAATGGTAACATACAAAAAAGTATAAGCATTACTATGAATAATTCTTTCCAATTAATAAGAACCGAACATGTAAATAAGCTAATTGAAAAATGGACAAACATAGGAACAAAAATTTTTAAAAAGAGGACTATAAATAGTCAATTTACGAAATGTTCATCCTCAGAGGTATTACAAGAAAAGACACACTCAGCCACCACATTTGCCCTCTGAGATGGAGCACACTGTCTGTGGAGTGTGATTCTTTCTGAATAAATGCACTTCTTACCTAAAAAAAACAAAAAAAAAAAGAAAGACACACTGATATATCTAGTCATCACTGTAGCCTGTAAGATGGGCAAAATGGAAAATATTGCTAACGTCTAATGCTGTTGAGTAACAGACGCTCTTGGTCACTCTGACAAAGAAATCATTTTTAAGTAATCAATTAGGCAATTGTACTTTCACACCTTACTTTTTTTTGTTCATTGACTGTATTTCCAAGCAAATGGTATTAATCATATCACCAGCTGCTGAATGAAGGTGTGAAGCAACATGAATCAGACGCCGAGCATAGAAGCCTGCTCATAGTACTAAGTGACAGAAGCGAAGCTCCTTCTTCCACTTTGCAAAATTTTAACGCGGTTTTCACAATTCAAGAAAAAAAATTAGCAAGAAAAAAATTAATGTTCTCATATTCTTTGCTGATTCCGCTGCTTGTTCTGGAACCTAGTTATGCAATCTGTATTGCAGTTCACTCCTGCCAAATGAATCTACTAACTAAGCCCTCTACAATAGCATGAACTCTCATTTCAAGATAAAGCCTTTCATTTTATTTCCTTCTTTATTTGCAAGTAAGAAAAGAGGAAGTCTCACAGGAAACTTTAGGAGGAGATTTTGATCCACGTAAAGAAAGAAGGCAACGCAGTACAGATCCACCGGGTTGTCCTACGGTCCAGTGTCCGTAAGGGAGGCAAGACCTCAAAAACCAGAAAGGATGTACACGTGTGTCAGTTGCCACTGGACTTTGTTACAGATCATTCCTAAGAGGTTTTGCCCTTTTGTCCAGCCCCTTCTCCGAGGTCACAGATCTCGCAGAAGAAAGATGGGTCTGGTGGAGACCACTAGGTGGCACTGTGCACTGTCGGGTGAGCCATCCCCTTCCCAGCTGAGACACGGCTCCCTTTTCTACAGATAAGATCTTCTCAGGCCCACCAAATCACAACTCTCCTTCAAAATCCATGAACGTAGTTAACTTCAAGAACCATATCATTTTTATCAAAAAAAAAAATTTTGGTCTGTGACATGGAAGGGACTTCCACTCTAAATACTTTTTGGAGTAAGTTCTTCCCTATTTAGTTAATGTAACTAATGAGCCCGCACTCTGGATCCCGGGAGCCTCAACTACGGAGCCCACGTGCCATGACTACTGAAGCCTGTGCACCCTGGAGCCTGTACTCTGCAGCGAGAGCAGCCACTGCAACGGAAACGCCCAGACACTGCAGCGAGAGCAGCCCCCATCTTTGCAACTAGAGAAAGTCCATGTACAGCAGTGAAGACCCAGCACAGCCAAACAAAAAAAATCTGAAAAAGAAATACAATGGGGACCTAATTGATTAATCAATTATTTTTTTACTTTGTTTATGGTGTTCTTTTATTTTTTCCATTCAAAAGTTTATGTAGTTGAATTTATTAATCTTTTCTTTTATTATTCTTGGATCTTGAATCAGTGTCATAGCTTTCTTCCATACTCAGGTTAAAAAGAAATTTAACCATATTTTTTTCTAGTAGGTAAAGTGTTTCTTTTTCTCATTTAGATATTTGATCGGGTTGAAGTTTTTTCTTATCCATCAGTGAGGTAGGGAATTTTATTTTTCCAAAAGGTTCCTGCATTTCCTCATATCATTTATTTATCCCAGTGATTTCAGATGCCACTTTTGTTGTATACAAAAAAGTTCTCATATCTACTAGAATTTCTTTCTGGAATTTCTGTTCAATTCTGCTGTCAATCTATTTGTACCAATTGCTTTAATTATAGTGGCTTTACTGCATGCTTTAAGGTCTGGTAGGTTTAGGTCCCCACTGTTTTTCTTTTTCAGATTTTTTAAAATGTTTATTTATTTTTGGCTGTGCTGGGTCTTCATTGCAACATGCATTACAGATAAAGGCCTAAACTCTTAAAGTGAGGAATAAAGGACCAAAACCTCGATAAAAAAAAAAAAAAAAGAGGGAAAATGATATGAACTGATAGTTCACAAAATGATCTACAAATGGTCCTTAAAGTATGCAAAGATGTTCAAGCTCACTGATAATTAGGGAAGTGCAAACTGAAGCTGCAATGATACATCATTTGTCACCTATTAGACTGGGAAAATTTGGGGGCAAAATGGAAAACGACACCACATTCTGTTTGTAAGGCTGTGGGGAAACTGGCACTCTCATACATCACGGATAGAAATCAAAACTGGCACAACCCTTTTACAGGGGAATTTGCCAATATCTGACAAAATACATATGTACTTACCTTTTGTCCTAGCAATGCCACTCTAGGAATCTACCCTGAATTTATGCCTCCATCAATATGAAAAGGTTGTTCACTGCAGTACTGTTTGCAATTGCAAGAGATTGGAAACAACCTAAATTCCCCTACATAAGCGAGTGTTTGAATAAATTATGGCATATTCACACAGTGAAGTACTTTGCTACTGTAAAAAGAATGAGGAAGAACTGATATAAAATGATTTCCAGGATATTTCACTAAATGAAATAAGCAAAATGCAAAGGAACATTTCCTGAGGAACACTTTTATCATGGTGACATGAAGACCTCTGAGGAACTTCCTATAAAACAATCATAACTCGTAAAAATTAGCAAAAACATACAAACACATTTAAACTCTCTGAAAATCACCCTAAGGTCACCCTTATATATCCCACCTTCCTTGGGAAGGATATGCCAAGCAAAAGAGCAATGGAAAGTCTCAGCACTGAAGCAGTGAATAGATCTGATTACATTAAAAAATTTAAATCATATATGTTCAAAGGATCTTAAAACCATAACATTATTTTAAAAATAAAGATAAACAACCAAATGTGAAAAGAATTTGCTATGTAGAAATAAATGCAACGTGGAAATAAAAACCTATTCAAATGAGGACTCAGAGCTTTACTGAGCAAAGAAGTCATCACCATCACATGTTTTTGGCAGAGATTCAAAGTCTGTCTCAGGAGTGGGGAAAGCCTTATGGTGAAAAAATAAAAAGCTTAAGGTGTGCTTTGATGAGACTTTCGGCACAGAGAAGCTGGAGGCAGACTAGCTAGAAGCAGGGCATCTTACGAGATTAGTTTGGGGAGTATATTTGGCTTTCTCTGGTTGGTCCTGAGTTGGAAACTGGGGAGAAGAAACAAAAAGGAAAACTAATAGTCCTTGTTCAACTCTTGATGGTCCTGGGTCAATTTCTACAGAGGTTCTGGTTTGGTGGCCTGGACTGGCCACTACAGAGGATGTAAAACAGAACTCTATTGTCATCCCTGGTCTGGCTATTGTCTGTTTTTCGTTTGTTTGTTTTATTGTCTTTTTGTATACTCAGTCTCTCAGTTCAGTTCAGTTCAGTCGCTCAGTCGTGTCCGACTCTTTGCAACCCCATGAATCGCAGCATGCCAAGCCTCCCTGTCCATCACCATCTCCCGGAGTTCACTCAGACTCACGTCCATTGAGTCAGTGATGCCATCCAGCCATCTCATCCTGGGTCGTCCCCTTCTCCTGCCCCCAGTCTCTCCCAGCATCAGAGTCTTTTCCAATGAGTCAACTCTTCGCATGAGGCGTCCAAAGTACTGGAGCTTCAGCTTCAGCATCATTCCTTCCAAACAAATCCCAGGGTTGATCTCCTTCAGAATGGACTGGTTGGATCTCCTTGCAGTCCAAGGGACTCTCAAGAGTCTTCTCCAACACCACAGTTCAAAGGCATCAATTCTTCAGCGCTCAGCCTTCTTCACAGTCCA